>JANDJT010000102.1:5997845-6012522 GCA_024331685.1 Stegophilus panzeri | reverse complement strand
AAAAAAATAATCATTATACCTGGTCTCCTCCAATGGGGGGGGGGGTGCCACATGATCGGGAATGCTTGCGGGGGGCTTTAGTTACAAAAGGTTGAGAACCTCTGTCTTAATGTATTAAGAGTAGAATGTAGCACCCTAAGTAGTTCTTTGGTTTGGAACCCCTAAAGAAATCTTTTCTAAACCTTACGATAGAATGTTTCCTTTTTTATATAAACTTTTCCAAGGAGAACTTCTTTGGGCAAGCTCTTATTTCTGAGTGTAGGATTCTTCAGACCACTTGTTGCAGACTGAAAACAAATGCACGTTTGTTCAAAATGACTAATTTAGAGCATAATCGGCCATTTTTCCCAATATATGATGCACATTTTGGGTAAAATTGTGTTTGTAAATATTGTCGTAGGCCAAACTGAACAAAATAATTCTGCCAGATTTACAAATGTTTCAGTAATGCTGGTTTTCTTTGTACTTACGTGCATGTTTTGATGATTGTCAATTACCTATAAAGTGCGAAGCGTGTTCAAGACACCGCTCATTTAAATTTAGTCATGTCCACAAATCTCCATAAAAGGTAAAACTCACAGGGAGTCTCAAATGAGGACAAAACAGCAGAAGTGAATGTTTGGATCAGGTCTATGGTCATTGAAATATATTATTTAGCAGGGTAACATCAGCAGAAAAGTTCAATTAGGTCTGAACTAAGTGAGGTGAAAAGAATTCAACGTGACTGTAACTTACGCAATCTCGAGCACTCTTATAAGATAACTGTTTTTCTGAACAGGCTGATCATGAATAACAAATGTCTCGTGTCAATGCTTCATACGCATGAATTTATTTGAACGTGGTCATTGATAAATGAGGCTTTAATAAGGAGTTTTTAAACTGACGGTAGGTGACGTCACTTTGAAATGAGGTCACAGTCTGAAGCATCTCGGCGTATAAATACAGTGCAGTGCTGCCCACTCTGCAAAACAAATGAATGCCTCTAATTTTACATTTGTCTGCCTCGATCCATCGCCGAAGCACATAATCAAGTGACAAGGGGAAAAAAAGTAAAAAGAGACAGAATCAAAAGTGACGAAAGACATGTAGTTGTTGCGTTGTTCTAAACAGCAAATCTTAGTTTTTTTCTTCCTGAAGCAAGTGCTAGGTAAAATGTCACTTGAAGAATGAAAAAGTAGTAGTAGAGGGGAAAATGACCAAAAGGTTCAATATAGGGATTAAGACAATGGTTTGGGGAAATAATACCACAGAGAACGTCTTAATACCCTTGTCTTTTATTCCATTTATTAGCTTGATTACATTACAACAACTGTCATTCAAGATCTATGTTCAAATGGCAATATTATATCTTTTTTTTTTTTTTAATCACATTATAGTGCAGGAGGTAGCTCTACTACCTCACAGCTCCAGGGTTCCTGGTTCAACCTTGAGCTCATGTTCTCTGCATGTTCATGTGAGTTTTCATCAGGTTCTCCATTTTCCCATCACCACCCAAAAAAAACATGCCAGTAGGTGGACTGGCTACTCTAAAATGCCTCTAGGTGTAAAGGAGTGTGTGAAGGTGTGTAAATGGTGTCCTGGGATGGACTGGCGTTCCAGCCATTGTGTATTTCTGCCTCAGTCCCAGGAAATGCATATTGAATATGTTACAAGAGCAGCTTGTAAGCTCGGCTTCAGCGCTACTCGTGCCTACTTCTGGGCCAGAAAGATGCAAACAGAAGCCTGAAATGGAGAAACTAACCAGATCTACTGCATGGCAATATTTTTTATGGTATATTTGAAATGCCATTATTATTAAACTTCTAGGAACACTGTTAAAAATGCACTCAAGACTCACAAGACTCTGAACTGTGGCTGCAACTTATTGTTCTTTTATTCCCTTCTCTTTCTTGGCTCGAGAGGCCATCAACCTGAAGAAGGCGGCTGGCCAGAGAGTGCGGAGGTAGACAGCGAGAGCGGGCAGCGGCCCAGCTAATAAAACATCTTTCTGTCTGTAAGTGACAGCCTTCAGAACAGCGTGAGCCACGTCCACTGGGTCCCATCCTGCTGCTGTGGTCTTATCCATCACTGAGAAACAACAAAACAACAATAAACAAATGCATTCAAGGTGCTATAAATGTTTAAGGTACCACTATAGTCACTATTTGGGTACTTGTTATGCCCTACTGTACATCCATATCAAGTAAGAGGGGGAAAAAAAAAGAGCCATGTCTGGCAATATTAGAATTTTTTTTTTTTTTTTTTTTTTTTTTTTTTTTTTTTACAGACAGCACCAATATTATGGTCTGCAAATTAGAGGTGTGGGTCGAAATTAAAAGGTCTAAAAATCGTCAGGTTTTTACTCTTTTACTGGAGATTTTGAAGCTCGCAGGATAAACAGGAAAGATACATTTCCAGTAACATTTAGTAAAACTTAATTTATGTATGGAATGGAATAATACAACAGTGTGCTGTTGTAGGAAAATAATCAAAGACAAACCACCAATAACTGCCACAGCAATTAGCCAAAGATAACACTGACTCGGTCCGTACAGGATTTCGCGTTTTTTTTGTGATTGCTGCGGCCAAAAATGCTTGATTTTGCTGCGGCTTTTTTCAAAACTTTTTTGTAATTTTTTTTTGCGGAAACTACTTGAATTGGCGCAATTGCACTAAATTGTTTTGCTCGGTCTTTCGCAGTGATGTTTGTTGGTAAATGAGACCTTTTAGCTGTACTCATATTCTACGCACGTGAATTGAAAATTGCTTTGGTTTAATGTGTTGTGATGACGTCATATGACGTGTCTTGGCCCAAATCTGTGGTAATTTTGAAAAATTGGAAGCTCCTGCGAATGTTGCAGGAGCTTCCAGGGACTGAATGACTGTTTATAGCTGCTAAGTGGCAACAGGAACTAACTTTTGTCACAAGGAACTAACATTTAAACGGATAAAAACTATTACCTGTTGTTCTTTGATGGAAAGTAATTGTTAGTAGTGGGAAATTATTGTGGTACACCACCTTGTTGATTTTCCTAAACCAGCACCTCCCCATCATGTTTTATTCCTTACATATTGCATCTGTCAAAACTACACACACGTGCACCACTGCTGACAGAAGGAAAGTTTAATTGCAGTGGAAAATTGCTACTCGATTACTCTCCGGGTTGGGAGGGTTACTTTAAAAATGTATTCCGTTACAGTTACAAATGACTTCATAAAAAATGTCATCAGTAACGTAATCCAAGAATCACAATATCAAAGTGATGTAATCTGATTAGTTTTGGATTACTTCAAGGCCACATATGTAAATAAAGTCAAGGGAAAAGCAATATGATCTAAAATACTTTTATTTAGATCTTAAGCTTAAAAACATGTTCAATGTTTGGATTTGTTTGAATACAATAAATAAATAAACAAAGAAATAAATAAAAGATCACTGTCCCTGATGCGGATAACATTACACCACAAACGTTAGGGTGACCATATTCTGGTTTTCTGAAAAGCATTCAAAACAGCGTTACTATGAATGCAGACTTTAATACACTGGAAAAGACACATTATTAGCATCACATAAATATATATAAATAAAATTGGTTTCATTCTGCCCACGTTTTACATTCTCTCCTACATGGAATAAAATAAAATATTAGATGCCACGAGTGTACCTTCTGCCATCATTTACACATTGGAATGGCTGTGTAATACGAAGCAATGTGATGATGTGAAATTAAAAATGACCTTATATGGTCACGGGCATTGATTCTAGTCATTTGCTGCTATTGTCAAGCAACTGTTTGATGTAGTACGCAACAGCGCTTCACCTTCACACGTTCGCGGAGAGTAGGATAACGGTTGAGAGGCAGGAATTTGTCCAATAGTTGCTGCAAGCCTTTTATAATTGACCAATTGGTGTGCGAGAAGGCGGGAATTACAGAGAGGGGTTAAAGCAATGCAAAAATGCGGACACATTATGCAGTATTAGACCATAAGCACATCATAGTGAAACTAAAGCTGAATCCCGGACATTTTCACAAATTTAGAAATCCCAACCGGGCGCTTTTTTAAAGAAGACCTATTCTGAGCCGTTTTACAAGATGTAATATAAGTCTCAGGTTTTCCCAGAATGTGTCTGTGAGGTTTCAGCTCAAAATACCCCACAGATCATTTATTATACCTCGCTGTAAATGCCCCTTCTTGGGTGGAAGCAAAAACACGCTGTTTTCTTGTGTGTCTCTTTAAATGCAAGTGAGCTGCTGCTCCCCGCCCCTTTCTGGAAAAGGGCTGTGCCGTTACAGCTCATGCTTCAGATAAAATGATTTGCACAAAACGTACACAGTTTTCAAAAAGGCAATCATCTTACTGTATTGTGCATAATAAATGTGCGGATATGAATTATAGAGACAGTACATGTTTTCGGGTTAAAAATAAAAATGATGACATAGCTCTGGTCTCTGTGAATACAATCAGAGACCATAGTAACTTTAACCGCATTAGTCGTGGAATCTGCTAACAAGCACATTCGGAAAAGCGATTTGCAAACATTCACAAAATATAAAATGCGATACTTAACGTCTTCTGGATATGAAGCTGGACACGAACAGTTAATATTGATCCATGCTTGAGAATAAACTTTTTAGCAAATCCTGCTTTATATTGAACCTCATTCACAAAGCAGTCTAGTATAAAATGAATCGCACAGACATACACAATTTAGCTAATATTTGGAGCACATTTTCTCATTCACCCATTCACACACACACACTCACACACCAATGGTAGCAGAGCTGCCATGCAAGGCGCTAACTTGCCATCGGGTGTTTGAACATTTATGTTCAAACGCCATAATAGGTCCCCTTTAAGGTCCGAAAAAAAGGACATGTCCGGGAAAAAGAGGACGTATGGTCACCCTAACAAACACATTTCAGAGAACAATGTGTTCATTTCTACCAAATTAACTTAAATTTAACAAAAGTTATTAACGCATGCACCAGGAGCTTGTTCACGTGAGTCACGACTGGCAAGAGAGAACCAGAAGTATAATAAAGCAGCTGTCTATATTGTGTTATGCCAAAAGATTCATTTCTTTGGTTTAAAATGAATGAATGAATAAAAAATTTGTAATCCTGACAGTATTTCCCATTTTGTACAAAATGTACCTGTAATCTGATTACCTTGTTTTTTGATGTAACTGGTACAGATTACACTTACCAGTTTTTAGTATCCTGATTATGTAACGCTGTTACATGTATTCCGTTACTCCCTAAGCCTGATTACTCCACATTAAAGACATTTTCCGGTCTCTTCCAGCAGTTAACCAAACATCTGTTCATTAAGTCTTACAAAAAGCTGAATTAATCAAATTAGGCACATCCCTATTCAGGGTCGTCTTCTTGAAGCATATGATTCAGTAATCTGAAGTGAAGAGTATAAATCTGGGTCTCTCATATCACATACACTTACCGCCATATTTGGATCCATCTCCGGTTACAGCGTTGAGTGACAGGTTGGTTCTAATGTATCCAGGGCTGATGACTGACACATGTAGGCCGAACCTTTCCACCTCGGCCCGTAGGCAGTCGAAGTATGCCTGCGTCGCATGTTTAGAGGCTGCATCTAAAACAAACAAATGTTCATGTGTACATTATTTTAAATCATGAAATTAGCAATAACCCAGTAAATACATTCCAGTAAATTCCCCAATATTAATTGCTTGTTGGTAGAATAATAAATCCAGCTGTTTGTCGTTCTACATAATTCCTCAAAAACTGTATTAAATAACTGCAAACCTGTGTTGCTTCTCCTTTGCACGTGTTTCATGGCATACAATAAGAATTAAAAAAAAAAAAAAAACGACACAACCAGGATTAAAAATGGTATATACACTCACTGTCCACTTTATTAGGAACACCTGCACCTTCATGCAGTTATCTAATCAGCCAAATCATGTGGCAGCAGCACAATGCATAAAATTATGCCGATAGAGATCAAGGGCTTCAGTTAATGTTCACATCAAACATCAGAATGGGGAAAAAATGTGATTTCTGTGACTTTGATGGTGGCAGGGTTGTTGGTGCCAGAAGGGCTGGTTTGAGTTTTTCCAGAAACTGCTGATCTCCTGGGATTTTCACGCACAACAGTCTCTAGAGCAGTGGTGTCTAATCTTATCCGGAAAGGGCCAGTGTGGGTGCAGGTTTTCATTCCAACCAAGCAGAAGTCATGAAAACCTGCACCCACACCAGCCCTTTGCGGATAAGATTAGACACCACATCTAGAGTTTACATAGAATGGTTCGAAAAACAAAACACCCTGTGTAGAGAGGGTCTGCAGGCTGAAACACCTTGTTGATGAGAGAGATCAGAGGAGAATGACCAGACTGGTCTGAGCTGACAAGAAGTCTCTAGTAACTCAAGTAATTGCTCTTTACAACAGTGGGGAGCTAAAAAGCATCTCATGAATGCAGGATGAAATACAGCTTCTTCATCCCCAGAGCTATAAAACAGCTGAACACTGCGTGATTCCATCCCCCTAAACACACATAAACACACACACACACGCAACTGCATATGCACTTTAAAAGTCTGTCTTATTGTCTGTCCACCTGTCTTATTGTCTTACTGTATCACTTAGTTTAATTTACCATCTGATATTTATGTGTCTGTGTTTTATATTGTTGCTTTAAGTTACTGTCTGGAGAACTTCCATTATAATCTAGTTGTCTTGCACAACAGTACATTTGTTTTTCACACCATTTTGTGCAAACTCTAGAGGCTGTTGTGTGTGAAAATCCCAGGAGATCAGCAGTTTCTGAAATACTAACACCAGCCCATCTGGAACCAACAACCATGCCACGGTTAAAGTCACACCACAGAGACTACATCTTTTTTTTTCATTTTGATGTTTGATGTGAACATTAACTGAAGCTCTTGACCTGTACTGTATCTGCATGTCCAACAGTATCCAGACACCTACTCGTCCAAAATGTCTTCTAAAATCATGTTCAAGCCTACACTATCACCCTGTAAAAGCCTCTACTGGAAATTTCTGGAATATTGATGCAGGGCTTTCCTTCCATTCAGCCAGAGGGGCACTACTGAGGTCAGACACTGAACTCTTTATAGCAAAAACAAAAGAACTGGCCTTTGCCTTTCCAGTACTTTCGGAGGGGACTGTGTATGGACATTTGGAGCACTGGACAGATATAGTGGGATTGAGTTACACCACTATTGTGGACATTTTCAATTGTAAAAATCTAACATTAAAAAAAAAATAGCCCCAAGGTCTAATCTAGAAATCCACTTTTGATTAGTACATGTTTTTGGAAAGACCAAATCAGGGATAGGATATGTGTATACTCACAGGCAGATCTGTAGGGAATGGCTATCTTCCCCTGCACGCTGCTGATGACGACTATATGTCCAGCACCTCGTTCCACCATGGAGGGAAGAATTGCTAGGAAAAGAAGAAGAAAGGATTTATTTCAAGCATTTTGATTCTTAAATCCCTGTTTTATTCAATAGCCCTTCCAATGTAGACATCTTTGAATCTAAATAAGGCCGCTTCTTAGTCACATTAACTGGGTGGATCTTTTAGATGCTAGACACAAAATTAGGCTAAATAAAATCAATATGCTAAAACAATATGTAACCTAACACACACTTAAAACTCTTAAAACTCATCACTGAATGCAGTTCGTAATTGTTGGCAAATTGCTGAGGTATAAGAGGAATAAAACATGTAAAGATGTGTTGTTTTATTTCTTAGTGAATTCGTTAACGTAATTAAAATCGACAGTCGTGTGAAATCTGCAGCATTTGTAGACTGTTTTCCTTTCAGTGGAATGATGTATTTCAAATACTCTGGAGATCTTTTTAAATCCCTTGCCAGACTCATAGACATCCACAACCTTTTTCCTGAAGGCCTTACAGAACTCTTTAGATCTTGGTATGATGACACCACACACCTCAATAACAAAGGGAACAACAGACACTAGATATGAGAGGGATATAACTAAGACAGGTTCCACCTGCACTCCCTAAGCAGGTTCTAATCACTGGCACACAATCCTGAACACGTGATTTTAATTTTATGGATTTGAAGGTGTGATAAATGTAGGGGTGTACTTACTTTTTCCATGTGACTGATCTGTTTTTTTGTTAATTTAAAATGTGAAAATTACTACAAAATGTCAATTTTATGTGTCATTTGATAGTGTATCACCTTTATTAATAGGCACTGTTTCAAAGAGGATCAAATGTTTGCTTGTCCAAATATGTCCAAAAGGCCAATAATTTCCATGGGGTGTACTTATTTTTTCACATGACTATACAAACGTGCTGCAGCGGTCACCTTGAGTTAGAGCAACAGGGCCAAAGTAGTTTGTGTCCATGACGTCCTTCTGCACTGAGACGTGTGTGTCCAGGATGGACCCGCGGTAGCTAATGCCTGCGTTGTTAACGAGGACGTCCACGTGACCGTGGCATTTCAGAATCTCCGCTGCTGCGCTGGCGACTGTCTCCATGTCAGAGAGGTCAAAGGTCACTGTGCAGGGTGTATAGGTCTGACCAGACAAACAAAGATACAAATAACATCTGGTATTGTACCATTATCTTGTATAAGTAGAGGCTGCTGGTGGTTATTCAGAGTGTGAGCCTGTCTGTGTACCTTTGTTTTGTCATCTGTTTTAACCCTCAACTCCTCTACGACATCCTGTAGTCTCTTCTGGTCACGTCCGCACAGGATAAGTCGTGCTCCCGCAGCATGAAAAACTCGCGCACATTCTGAGGAAACCCTACACGTGTTAGGCCTCCAAAACAATGGGGGATAAAAACCCTCACTGTGCTACATATTAGTATTATTGTGTGCTAAGTGTAACCAATTATCAGCAAAGAAATGAAACGTGATGAATATTTAGTCCTATAGAATTACTGGCACTCCTAAAAAATTTTCTTTTCTGTATCCTCTCATGGAGATAATAACAGCATGGAGCCTCTTCCTGTAATGTCTAAGAAGGTTGGAGAGACTTGTTGAGGAATCTTTGGTCCACTCTTCCGTCCAGAACATTTTTATATTCCTAAGTTTTATGCTTTTTATGCTTGTGGACATCCTTCTTCGATTCAGACCACGGGTTTAAATAGATATGAGGCTTACCACAGGTTTAAACCCAGAGACGGAGTCGGCCGTTGCAAAACATTGATATTTATGTCCCAAAAGCATTTCATTATCTTGTTGAAAGGAGGGATTTGCAACCTCATATTTATACCCCAAAGAAATGGTCAGCCACTGAGTTCCTGGGGACATTTTAAGCAAGCAAATTAAAGTGCACCTATTATGCTTTTTCGGATACTACCTTTCATATAGTGTGTTATAGAGCTGTTTGAGAATGTAAAAAGTCTGCAAAGTTTCAAAAATCAAAGTGCACGACAAACAGAGTTATCGACTCCCAAAATAAGGAACCGATTCTGAACAGCTGAAACGAGTCCTTGGTAAAACCCGCCTCTGGTCTTCATTGGCTGCTTGAGAACAGACAGAGCTGAAACTCGTTATTGTAGTGGGCGTTTCCTTTTTGAAACACGCTGACAGCGGTAGACCAATCACAACAGACTGGGACACCTGACCACTCAGAGCAGAGTATGCTCTCTGAAAGGAGTTTAGAATGAATCCTTTAGAACGTATCATTGAACGAGCCGTTTGTGACACTGGGGGAAAAAGGTAATGCTGCAGTTTATATTATGAGCACGTTAAACCGATAAAGGCTATTTTTCACGCTATGTGCCATCGGCCGATATTTTAATAACATCCGTTGATCAGGGCGAATTATATCCTGTCAATCAAAAGAAGGCGGGAAAACACATGGATTTCGTGCTGTGTGTAAAGATGATGTCTCTTGTGTGGAATGACGACAAAACTGCAGTTTATAATCTCTGTAATCTCTGCACTGATAAAATTTTACACCGGACGCTGCAGCAGTGAAGCGGGAGTTTCAGTGTCGAGTCTAATATTTTTTATTTTACCACACTGCTCGCGCTGAATTAAAGCACCGGTACACTGTTGAAAGATTTAAATGAAGATGAGTTGACAAAAAAGTATATATTGCATAGAAAAACATATTTGTAGAGTAGTATATTTCATATCCAGTTAATGTTAATATATAAAAAGTTGATATTATATATTACCACTTTGATGTTCAGTGATGAAGTAGAAATGATTTTGTTAGTGGAGAGTGAATGTGAGACTAACAGGAGGTTTTTTACATTTCAGTCAGTGTTAATATGAATTAATAACATTCAATAAGTTAATAATCTTACTTTAATCTTCAGAAGTGAGTTCATGTGTTCATGTTAATTAGAGTAATGTGTGTTCTGTTGATGAGACCAGTTACTGTGAAACAACTTGCTGAAATGGAGAGAATAAAGTTTTTATTTGCATTTCTTTCAGAATTGTGGAATTAATTATTATTCATTTAAATGAAGGTATAAAAGGCAGAACTATCGGTATCGGCTGATATCACTCTGAATAATCGGTTAACGGTATCGGCTGAGAAATTTAGTATAGGTGCATCTCTAGTTTTTTAAACCTTGGATGCATGTAAATCTATTGTATGAGACCTTTAAAACAAAATTAGGCACGTTTCAAAACCATAATAGGTGCTCTTTAAGATAAACAGATTTTTTTTTCCAAGCATGACCAAATATGTTTTAATTTATTTTGAATATTCAGCAAAGGTGTCAATAATGTCACAACATGTTTTATATGTGAGAAAACAGCATTACTTTAAACTTTAACGTTTAAAGAAATGTCATATGTGTATGCTTTTGTTAGAGAAAAGGTAAGAATCTTGTTTAAGTGGAAAATTTGTATCGACGGGCCTCATTTGTCGATCTTTTATTAAAGTTGTGTTTAAATGTTTGCGCAAGCCAAACTGAACTTAACATTTCTGCCGGATTTACAAAAGTTTTGTAAACGCTGATTTTCTTCGTATTCACATGTTGATGTACCTCAATTACCTGTACATTACCCAGCGCATGCACGACACCACTGGTTTGAATTTAGTGACGCCCACAAAACTCCATAAAAGGCAAAGCTCAGAGAGCAGAAAGCACGAAGTGATGGCCAAAAATGGCCAAAAAGGCAAAATTTCTCCGAGGCAGAAGTGGAAGTACATATATAAGAATTTTAAAATATATTATTTAGCAGTATAACCAGTGGAATCCCAGCTCCTGAAAAGGTCAAAATACAGTGAAAACCCAAGAGTCCTTACTGATGCTGTGCTGGAAAAGCAGGATGCTCTGCTCAGAACACTGGAGGACATTGCAGAAAAATCTAAGAGACATGAGTTGACGTTTCAAGCGAATATGCCAAGCTCAGCAAAAATGTGAAAAAAATGAAAATAAAGCTTGCGATGTCAATTTAACAGATGGCTGAATTTCTCTGGGGTTTTTGTGCCAGAAACCTTTGCTTCATTGATGCATGATGTGGCGCTGATGTGCAATAACCACGCTTTTTGAAAAGTTTTTGCTTACGGCTGGAGGAGGAATGGCTCTGATGTATTCAGTATAAGTCATTCAGCACACTATGGAGCGAACGGCTCATTGCACGTTGAGACATACCAGATTTCTTGTCTAAATGCTTGTACAAACGATTTACGAATAAATCTGTTCATATCCAGTTTGATAAATGAGGCCCACTGTGTGTAATGTTTATTTTATACAGTCATTTTAGGTCATTTGCATGAAAAGTGCCAATAATTCTGGAGTTGACTTTAATTGTATATTAAAATACACATGCCATAATAATAGCCATCCTGCACTGTTTATTATTATTATAATTTTTTATGTTCATTACCTTTGCCCAGGCCTGAACTGGCTCCAGTGATCACCACCACTTTATCCTGGAGAACTTGCTTTCTTCTCACTCTGCAGATCATCTGTAGTAACAACAGCAGACCAACTGCACCTATAGCCAGCGGTCCCACACCCACACCTGCTAAACGCTCCATTCGCCTAAAAACACACACACACACACACACACACACACACACGTGCAAATGAACAACATTCTCCTCATCATTTATCTACCAGGGATTCTTAAGCTCCAGGCCTGAAGGATCCATCTCATGGCAGGTTTAATAATAGAGCTGATATGTTTGATCAAATGTATTAGAACAGGAAAAAACATTCAATTGTAGACGGGTGGAGAAAGGAACTCTTGATCAAGATCTCACTGCAGCAGTGATGGTCCAGCACCAGGATCCTGTACAGTTTGGTGACATCTTCTGAACTCAAGTGTGTTGAATTAGTTGTGTTTGGAGAGGAAGATTACCAAACATCAGGCTTCTCTGACTTACGTAAAATGTATTCTAACCTTTTTATATTGCTGCTTTCCTCCACACCTTCTTATACCAACATGAAATGGGCATCTGGAACAACTTTAAAACATTAGATGAAGCCACTTTTTATATTATAATCCACACCGAAATACTTGGTGTCTTGACGTTCCTACAACAGCTAGAGGTTTGGCTAGTACATTTGTGCATCTCAGACAGGTGGCATGTACTGAGAAGGGAGTGCACGGCTTCATCTCACAGAACGCTGATTATGCTTAACATAAAGCAAGTCTGCCGTACTTAAGCTACTTAAATAATTCATGTTACATGCTTGAGATAGTTTGAGGTTGTTTTTGCCAAACATTGATTTATTTATTTTTATATACACACACACACACACACACACACACACACTTACATATAAATAATATAAACTATTTCTGTACATCTATTTTTGGGTCATTATCTTGTTGAAAGTTCCTTACACAACCAAGTCGGTAGCAACCAGATTTTGGGTTACAATAATCCTGGTACTTTCTTCATTTCTTCCTAATAGTGTTGTGTAGAAGAAAATGTGGCAGAAAGTTTTTTATTACATTATTATTATGGTCCAGACTTATGTATTTTTTTTTTTTATATTCTTTACCTGACTTAGGTCAACAATAATCTGCCCCTTTCTCAGAGTTGAAAGTGCTTTGGATTTACCCATGGACAGGGATTTTACATGTGCACAACCTCATATTTATACCCTAGGGAAACAGGAAAGATACCAAAGATATTGGTAGATAACTTTGGTAGATAACTTCTTATTTTACGCATTTATTTCCATAAAGAAGCCATATGATCTGCAATAGAATTAAAAAAAAAAAAAAAAAGCTTGGAATTTACATGTCAAAATACATGCTAGATAGGCTTAATAATCTTACATTTAATTCACTGTGAATACTAGATAAATCTGACTATATTTAAGATATTTTCACTTGCTAAGACGTAATTTTTTAGTGTGCCGATCACACTAATGTGTGTGTTTTATAGATATATGTTCATTTCCTAATCATAAATATGAAAACCATCATTTAAATTAAATCAATTTTAAAATGCTGTAAATACGAAACAAAATATTTCAAATCCATACACAAATCTAACACAGTAAAAGTGCTTTGGGATTTGTGGGTGGAAAATTCACAAATAAAAGGCACTAATAAGTGAAAAAATACACAGCATGGTGCATAATTACATTAGTTAGACTAATTATATTTGATCATTAGATTTATCGGATGTTCATTCGATTAACCTGTGCTTCGATCTTAAGGTTGGATATGATTTTTTTGTTTGTTTTCTACACAGATAAAGCTCCCTGGGTGCAGAAATATTTGAGATCCCTGAAAAGGAGGAGTTGTTCTCATTCTTGGAGCACTCCTGCCTACCTTTTAGGTTTTCCTTCTCCTCTAACACAGGGCTAGGAATATAATGCACCTTGTTGGCTGTAAGAAACACGGAAGAGGAAGCAGGACACAGGACGAGTGTACAATACAATACAATACAATACAATACAATACACTACACATCTGACCAGATGTGTTTCATTCACACAATTCCATTTACTCAGGTGGTTACAAGAAACGAACAGTTTGCACCTGTTTCTGTGTAATTTCAGAGTGTTGAGTTACATGACTGTGTTATTTTAGCACAATGTGTTCTTATAACATCCGTGTAATGTTCATAATCGCTTTTCAACTTGTTTATATTAACTAGCTCAGGAACAAGCTAACCAACTCCGCTAGTCATGTCTGTCGCATTCGTTGTGTGCAACGTTAAATAAATAAACAAAAACATTTTATTTACAAGTTCTCCTATTGTAATGATTTTAAGGTAATCTAGTGATAATATATAACTGGTACTTTCACTGGGAAGAAATGAAACAGTATTGAAAACACAAGTAGGTAAAGATATCAGTTATATTTGTGTTACTGACCTTAAGCCAAGACCCATGTGAGCAATACGGAAGCGATCAGGGGGCGTGACCTCTACTGGCCAATAGGAATGAGCCGTAGGGCGGTGCCATTAAGAGGCAAACTGAAGACATGCTTATAACGCATGCGCAATGCGTGATCTCAAGCCAAACTCTAGATGACTAAATTCACTTTTTAAACCTCATCGATTTTTGGATTCATGTATTATCAGTTAATTCCAGCCATCAGTTATATAAACTGCTTTAGACAGGTACTCAGGATGGCATTTACCGTGGTAAGACTAATGAAAATAATATTTAATCACCATAATTATATTTATATATAATATATTATATATATATATATATATATATTTACTAATTATGTTTATAACTGCTATATAATAATGTATAATGTACTGCTA
>JANDJT010000102.1:5946787-5990403 GCA_024331685.1 Stegophilus panzeri | reverse complement strand
GGATTGAAAAATTAGGATTGAAATAATGAAAGAGTCTGGTTAAACTCTGCAAAAGGAGAAAGGAGTCAGAACTGATTTGTTTCTTGCTAAATAAGTAAGGCATTCATTTGTTCTATAATTTTGTGGGGGGAAAGGGAAGGGAGTGAATGATTTTTAGCAGATTTATCTTCGTCGTGGAAGACAATCAATAACCGGTTGTGTGCGAGAGAGAATTTATTTTTGCATTTCAGATGCCGCTATATTGGATGAGAGTAAGGCAACTTTTTCTATGGATAACTACACAAGCTATTCTTCTCAATTATAATGGGCTATTGTGCAGTTCTGATGCCTGAAGGCCATACTATACATTTCAAAGAGTATAGTGGAAAAATTTCTGGTGCAGGTGCAGTCAACACCCTCACAGCATTTTTAAGACCTCTCTTGCTAGACCATGTTATAGCTGCAGTCCCTCAGGGTAACATGGGCATCATGCTGTTTATATAACAGCATTAAACCCAGCCATATAATTTAAGGCATTTGGAGCACGATTGTGCACCATCTTCTCACTATTCACCTCAAAGAGTGTGATCTGGAATCCAGGTAGAGTTAAGAGCCTTAGATTAGCTAGATTACTGACAGATCAGTTTTTAGCTTGTGTTCTAAAGCAGCTGAACACTCACACTGATCGAGTCCAGCTGCTGGCGGAAAGCCAACTCTGCCTCCTTATTGGGAGAAAACATCCGTAAGTGGCGGGAGCTGTTAGGAGGCAGCGTCGTTGGAACAGCAAACACACCCCCATCACCGTCGCTGCCAGAAACCAACAGGGAACGTGGTAGATTCCGGCCTCCTGTGGAGACACAACAACCGAAATTAGCGCGTGCATGAATCTAACTGCACCCTTGTCTAGATTCCAAAATACTGCGACAGGTTTGCCAATTTACTGAACGGAGGGATGTTTTCTAATATTTAAATACCAGGTACGATGAATCACGTTGACTAAACATTCAAAATGCTCCTGATGACTGAAAACCTTCACGTTCGTGTTTATGGTTTGTACCTGTGCCAGCTGTATTAAGCAGTGTTTTGGCGCGTGCTGTGTGTTGCTGCCGCCCACAGTTGGGGCTGCGAGTTCCCACAGTCAGAGTTTTGCCTGTAGGTGTCAGAGACTGTTCCTCCAGACCCGGCTTGATGGGAGATGTCCCTACTGAGCATGTGTCTGAAGCCTGAGATAGTGACAGCAAGTACAGAAAAGCAAAGAGGAGAAAAACTGATGTCTAGGATTTGTGATATTCACAAGATGTCATGCATGTTTTCAAATTCAAACCGTAACCATCGTTTGTATTCTTTTGTCCAGGGTTATTCACCGGTTTGGGGTTGACCTCTAAGGAGACGAGTCTTAGGAGGCACCGAAGCACACTCTGAGTGGTGGGCAGGGCTGAAGGCCGGGGCTTGGGCTGCCACTCGTACTCTAGCTGCAGCTTTCCGGGCTTGCCCATCATGAGGTAGAGTTCAGCTAGAGTGACGTTCTCTGAGCCCTGTGAACTCCAGCCCTCCTCACGGATCTGCTGCGGCGAGCGACCAGTTGTGGCTGTATCCTCCACACGGCCCTGGGGCTCAGGAGGAGGAGGAGGAGCTCCATCTGCTGTAACTCCACCTGCTGGAGTCGTATCCGTGCTGTGGTTGGTCAGGATGTCCTCTCCTGGACTGACAGCATCTTTACTAGAACACGTCTGGGACTGAGACGTGCCCAAAGAATCAGCAGTCCCAGTCCCGGTGCCTTCCTGTCCTGAGAAAGGCAGCAGACTTGTAGAAGTTGAAGTGGCAGAAAGAGCGGTAGTGTTATGGGCTGTGTTTAAAGTGCTCTCTGTCCCGAGAGTGCAGTTGCTGCTTTCTGAACTCTCGGGTCCGTCGGCTCTTTTGACGTCTCCACCACCAGAGGCACCCTTGCCTGGTTTTGCCGTCCCTCGGACAGGCTGAATCCCTAGGATCTGGGCCGTTGGGAGGTCTCTTACACCTGGTCTACCACGCCCACTCTCCTGCCAATGCACAGTGCAGGAGGCCTTGGAGTGAACGACACGAGCTACTCCAGGTAACAGGGTAACTGTGCTGCTTTCTCCTGGGTACAGGAACAGATCTTCCGACTCACCAGGCAGGGCTACGCCTTCTAGAGCCTCCCGCTCTGCTAGACTCTTAAGCTAGACACGTTAGGGTTAAGGGTAGAAAATGTGATCTAGATGTTGCACGTTGTGTTGGATACAATATACCAGACAAACAGCGAAAATTGGCGCCTTTCTTTTTTTAGGAAATTATCTGCAAGGACATTTTTCATGACGTAAACACACGACATGTGAGCTGCTGCGCACAGGTCATCTTCGAATGACTCACACCTGCATCGTCCTTAACATCATGGTCAACAATCCAACTCTGAATAATCCCATACTGACCATTCCCTGTTCAAACATCATTTTTCCACAATTTTTATTAAAATGCTGTTAAATTGAACACACTAAACACTAAATCACCAAGTAGAATATGAGTGAAGGCTTATATGAAAACAATGCCAAAAAGTATCACTTGAATCAGAATTCTAGCTTTGCAGTCTTGAGACCTCCAGGGCTCCTTCACGAAACGAAATTCAGATCTCAAAATAAATAAAATTAGGTAATATTACTCTTCTGGTTGATAAGATCTTGATAATTTCCCCAAGCTTATATTTTTAATACACAGGTGCATCTAAAAAAATTAGAACATTGTCCATAGTCCATCGTCCATGGAACGTATATTCTTTTTTTTGTTTTAATCTCGACGATTACGGCTTACAGCTCACGGAAATCAAAAATCCAGTATCTCAAAATATTAGAATAAAGACTTTATAATACAGAACATGTAAAAATACTGAAATGACAACATCTCCAAAAATACATAATTACATGTGAAACACATGTAGAAAGGATACAATTCGCTGGTCCTGAACAGCCCATTTTTGCTTCAGGAACTCGATAAGGCTGGACACTTTCCTGTGCAACTCCACGACCATCCTAAAAACAATCGTTCCAGACATCATCAACCATTCAACAGGAACAGAGCAAGACATCATGTACAGGAACGGATAACCAAGCAGCGATGTGATTCTGTTCAATCTGCGGAAGCGATAAATCTAACGTACGGCCGATGCGTGCTGAACGAGTCTTTCGTAGGCTAGAAAACTTCATGGACATTAACTGGTTGAAGTACAATTTAAAAAATAAAAAATAAAAAATTAAATAAAAGCAACTGGACTTGATCTTATTACAAGCCTATGGATGAAGAATTGATAAACTTATGAAGCTCCTTGGTTAACTAGCCAAAAAAAAAAAACACAACCCAGCATGTAACCGCTGATATGGTAAATTTTCTGTAAGGAGACATTTATGTTGCGCTTTTTTAGAAGGAGTCTCCAGTCTCAGCACTTTGTAACAGACAGAGGTAATACTGCAACTTTACATTTTCTGACATGGAAAAGTCTTTGTGGTTTCTCTGTAATATGCCAAGTCACTTTTTTGTCTTAAAAATGGATAAACTGTCCATCTTTAATGAATAACATTTTTTTAATCCTTGACAAATTGCAGCATTGTAAGAGGAACAAAACACAATGTGGTATTGTTGGAAAAGAATCAACTTCGGAGTAATAACAGAAACTCTGCTTTGTATCAGGACACATCACACCACCCCGTTGTTGATTATTTTCCTATAACAGTACACTCCACCGTGTTTTAGTCCTTACTTATCCTGCGAGCTTCATAGCGGACTGCCCACATGAGAAAAAAAGCGCCTGCACAAAAGACTTTTTAGACCTGATGTCCACCTCTAATTCCATTTTGTTTTTTTAAGTACACAAGTCCTAAAGAGTGATTACAGTACTCGAATACTGGCAGCTCAAACGTATTTGAATAGCCGTATACACCCCTAATGAAAGACGGACTCTAAGGGCATAATTCAGGAGTGGTTTATGTAACTGTGTGAGGCAGGTGAGACTGACCTGAGGCGAGGATTATGGGCCAGACTCTGAACCCGAGCCCATGAGTGGTTACTACGTGGCTGCAGCTCCACGGCAACCTTCAGTGGCAACCGAACTGGCTTCTGGTCTTCCTCATCACTCACTCCTGAGAAGTAGAAGATAAGCCAGAGTGAAAAATAAATAATAAAAATACAGAGAACGGATTAGTAAGTCATATTCTCAATCTCATATCTCCTCCCTGTTTCCAATCAATCCCATAACCCGTAACCATAGAAACCCAGAACTCACCCTACTTACACAAGTTCTACAATAATCTTTACTACCTTCCTCCCAAGCTTTTTCAAGACCTCCATTCCAGGACAGTCTCTCAAGTTTCCCAGCTGAATACACAGTTACACACACTGCTCTCATTTCTCTCTTACACATACACACCATCTGGGTCGCACAGTTTCTTCAGCGCACGACACATGGGGGCTTTGATCCTCAGGTTCCTGCCTTTAGAACGAACCGTGGTGGCCCTAAAACCACACACACACACACACACACACACACACACACACACCCCTTAGTTAGTCGATTGAAACACAACTAAATTACGCAATCAATTGTATTTTATTCATTGCGTACTTGGACACAAATAAATACACTTACCCTTGCATGATGAGCTCATTCAGTTTGGCCACGTTCTTGTCATCCATCACTGAAAAGAACAAGAAGTGGAGAAGAAGCAGTTACACATGTCCCTTTCACATGCCATCAATAAAGCATAAGCAATAAAGCAATAATAAAAAAAATCCCAATCCTAGCCTTATTCTTTTGGCCAACCAGGCACTGTACTTTAGATGGCCCATCATGTTTCCCATGGACAGTTTTGCATCGAAGATTAGGATACAATAGTGACTGGTCAGAGATCTTATTGTCTACCAATTTCCCAAAATATAAAACAAAACATAAATGAATAAAAACTCCATTTTGTATTCGTTTGCATGATAGACATCAGCTGAACACAGACAGCATAAATAGAGAAACCTTTGTCTGTTTATAGACGAGTCTTTTCATGTACTGTTTAGTTGATTATATGTGATGGGATTAATTAAATAATAAACCAAATATGACAATACTGAAAAACAATCTTAGAAGCACCTTAAAGCAGCTAGCATGCTAAATGTTAAGTATCTAATTAGTTTGTGATAGGGATATGACGGTGAGGAAATTTTGCCCACCGTTTAATCGATGTGTAACAACACCGGTAATCACCAGGGCGTGGCTGGGGTGTTTCCACCTTGCTTATGAATGCTCGTGCGGCCATGCGCATTTCACTTTTGCTTTCGGATTAGTGGCAATTCGGGGGCGACAAATGCTTGAATGGTGGGTTCATTATTATTCTTAATTAAAAAACAAAACAAAAAAACAAACAAACAAACAAACAAAAAAACCCACAAAAACTACAAAACAGTACAATGACAAACACACTTATATTAAACATAGAAATTTTGAAACCAAATCTTCCGCCATTGTGTTGTCAGTCAGCTCGCCTCACTCGTGCTAAATGAAATCTGACTCCTGTTGGTCTGTGCTGCGACTCGGACTCATTCTGAACTGGGCAGACACATTCAGTTTCTAATTGTAACGTCTGTTCTCTAACTGAACTAAAGGATTTTTATTGCGGCCCCAACACCGGTAACACCGGCTATCGCAGCAAGCCTAGTTTGTGACCCTACTGATGAATGTAAAATTGATCATTTGCAAATACATTAACTAAGATTAACGTTAACGATTGCCGTTTTTGTGCGGTAGCTAACAAACGCACAAAACTGAGATTAGCTTCAGCAGTGTGCAGTACAATTTGTTTGGCTTTCTTTCTTCTTTTCTTTAGGTCATCAGTCATTTGCTAAATTACAAAAAACTTTTCCAAACATAATACAACAACATTTGGTGAGCCACATAGCTACAGCTATATGATTATTATCCTCTTCTAAGAAGTAAGGATTTTTGTGATCTCAACAAAAAGTGAGCTAGTCTTTGGCCAAACTTTCAGCTATGAGCTGTGGCGTTGTATCGTTCAAATATAAAAAAAGACATTTGAGTTTGGGTATCCTCTTTATCCATCCACCCAATTGCCATACTGCTTATTCTACACAGGGTCGCAGGGGAGTCTGGGGCCTATCCCAGGGAGCTTGGGGCACAAGCCAGGGGACACCCTGTACAGGGTGCCAACCCATCTCAGGGCACAATCGCACACACATTCACACACTACAGACAATTTGGAAATACCAAAATCAGCCTACAACACATGTCTTTGGACTGGGGGAGGAAACCGGAGTACACTGAGAAAGCCCCCCGAAGCACAGGGAGAACAGGCAAACTCTGCGAACACAAGGCAACTACAAATGCAAAACTAACAGACCAAACATGAGATCTGCTTGTTCCGGATGCTGGACTACCAACAACGGTTACGTCCACCCCAATTAAAGAAAAAAAAAAACCTTGCAGGTAATACTCACAGCCTCCAACCTTCTTCCTGAGCTCGGCATAACATATGAGTCCATAGAGCTCCTGTGAGGATTTCTTCAGCACGCGGGAATACGCTGAGGAAGAGACCGAGGGGAAAACAGCATGAGCGTGATCTTGTTTGTGATTCACCACAGTACACAAGAGGTTCACATTTACACAATGCAGTTCAATCAAACTGGACGTACTAACGCTAAATCAAAACTGCACTGTATCCTACAATTCATTTTCTGTTCCAACAGATCATCTAAAAGTAATGACCTCTCCTTATTTAACATGCACACAACAAACAAAAACAGTTCCGCTGCACTCTATAAAAAAAACTCTGCGTGTACGAGTCTTCAGCCTTACCGTTATTGAAGTCAATGTGTTTGGAGATCTTGTGCCAGGTTCTGTAATAGAAGTGGCGAACCTGCTCCTTGTTCTTCACCATACTAGCAGGTTTGCCTTTTTTCTTATATTTCAGAGCAATGTTATTCTGTATGGCCTCAAAGTCCTTCCCATGCTGAGACAGAAAGCAGGATGGAAAGAAAGAGAAATAGCGGGGAAAAGGGTTAGAAAAAAAATGTGTCATGTGATCAATACACTGCAAGTGCCAGTTACTGTAATTACAAGTGATAAATATATCAAATCACGATTCAGGACATTTTAATACACTCTATATGCCACGTTTAGGTTTGCTAACAAAAGGGCAAGCAAAACACATTTAAAAGCCTACAAAGAGCTATGAGGTCAGTGTTCGCAAGAACAAATCATTTAACACAGAAAAGTAAGAATAAATGTAAAAGGATGGGAAATTAAAAATTGTGTATAAAAATATGGTTTTAACATTCAGGAACTTGTTATTCTGTGTAACACACTAGAGTCAGCCAGCTAGGGCTGCAACTAATGATTATTTTTATAATCGATAAATCGGACGATAATTTTTTTGATGGAAAAAATATAAAACCTTAATAACATAACGATAACATTTTTTCCTCAATTTAAAATAAAATCCACAAAGTGTTACAAACATAAACTTCAGACTAAAGCTTTACAGTAACAACTGTTTGTCCAGTTATATATACATAGATACATACATACATACATATTGTATATATTCATGTGAAAAAATAAGTACACCCCATGGAAATTGTTGGCTTTTTTGACATATTTGGACAAGTGAACATTTGATGCTCTTTGAAACAGTGCCTATTAATAAAGGTGATACACTATCAAATGGCATAAGATTGACATTTTGTAGTAATTTTCACAATTTAAATTAACAAAAAAACTGATCAGTCACATGGAAAAAGTACATACACCCCTACATTTATCACACCTTCAAATCCATAAAATTAGATTCAGATGTTCAGGATTGTGTGCCAGTGATTAGAACCTGCTTAGGGAGTGCAGGTGGAACCTGTGTTATTTATATCTAGTGTCTTATCTAGTGTCTGGTGTTCCCTTTGTTATTGAGGTGTTCAATTCAACTCAATTTTATTTGTATAGCACTTTTTACAATGGACATTGTCTCAAAGCAGCTTTACAGAAACATATAAACAGAGGATACAGGTGTGTGGTGTCAACATGCCAAGATCTAAAGAGTTCCGTTAGGCCTTCAGGGAAGAGGTTGTGGATGTCTATAAGTCTGGCAAGGGATATAAAAAGATCTCCAAATTATTTGAAATAGATCATTTCACTTTAAGGGAAGTCATTTACAAATGGCGCAGATTTCAAACGACTGCCAATTTATCCAGGACTGGCCGTCCCAGCAAATTCCAAGTCTCCAAGAACCCCAAAATTTCATCACAGGATCTGCTAGTAAGTCTTGCAAATGTTGGTGTCAAAGTGCATGCTTCTACAATCAGAAAGAGATTGCACAATTTGACCTGCATGGGAGGTGCACCAGGAAAAAGCTTTGCAAGACTACAGTTTTCCAATGAGCATATAGGAAAAGACCAGGACTTTTGAAATAATGTGCTCAGAGTTGTTTGGTCACAGTAACAGGAGACATGTTTGGCGCAGACAAAAGACAGCTTTTCAGGAGAAGCACCTCATACCGACTGTGAAGCACGGTGGTGGAAACGTTATGGTTTGGGGTTGCTTTGTTGCCTCAGGGACTGGACAGCTTGCTTTCATTGATTCAACTATGAATTCTGCGTCATATCAAAGAGTGCTTGAAGATAATGTGAGGCCATCTGTCCAAAAGTTGAACCGAAAGTGGACCTTTCAACAGGATAATGATCCTAAGCACACTAGCAAATCCACCAAGGAATGACTCAAAAAGAAGAAATGGCGAGTTATGGAATGGCCCAGTCAAAGCCTGGATTTAAATCCCATTGAAATGTTGGGGGGGATTTAAAACTGGCAGCACATGCAAGAAAACCCTCAAACATCTTGCAAAAATTCCAGCAAGCCTAGTGGACAATTATACAAAATGCCTACAAAGAAGTTATTTCTGCTAAAAGGGGGCAATACTAGCTTCTGAGACCAAGGGTGTACTTACTTTTTCAACAGAAGAACCTAAATTCTATTGATATTTCTGTTGTATAAATGACTGAAAAAGCTAATTTTCCTTGTGGTTTTGTTCAAGTAGATCAACTTTATTAATAGGCACCGTTTCAAAGATGATCAAATGTTTGCTCGTCCAAATATGTTAAAACAAGTTTCATTTATATAAAAGTATTTTTAAATGAACAATAAAATCTCACTTTCACCTTACGGTTTCTCTTACTTGCTGCCTTTGGGCATGTTATTTTACTTATGTTTACTTTGCTCGTACTTGTGCTACCACGGTCTATCACCGCGTCTACATTGTGAGTGAAGAGCGCTGCGGCCTCGTTACAAATAGATCACTCCCGTTATAATAAATGACAGAATTTACACTGCATTGCACAAATACAGCATAAAATGACAATCGTGAATCAAACTAAACCTTTTAAGCAATTCGTCCCAATTTCCCCAACCCCATGCACACAGTGGAGCATTTTGGACATAAACAGAAGTTTGTGCTCGTGCATCACTGTTGTGTGTCCGTGCTACACAAGCTCCACTTTGTAAAGTTTGCAGGTTACAATCTTCTTCGCAGCGTTTAATATAAAATGTTCCCCTGCCTTATAAGACATTGGGTCACACACTTTTTTCCGCCGTCACTGGACAATTACGCCTCCGTCTGATGGTGACTGTGGTCATGTTGGGCATAAAAAGTAACGCTGACAAACAGTAACCTGAAGACATTTATTTTTATTGACTCTGGGCATTCTGCTAAAGCTAGCGGCGTCGCATTACATGCGTTTGATGTCATGTGCCACCAACTGGGAAACAGCTTATACTTCCGGTTAGTAAAAAACACCGCTAGTGTTCCATTTGAGACGATTTTACCCTTCTAAAAGTCATACACTAGACGATAGAGTACACAGTGCATAGCGTAAGTGTATAGTACGTCATTTGGGACACAATTTGGTCTGTACTCTCCGATGCGTTTTTTCGGGACAGAAATAACCCAATGAGTAAACGTGCCCCGTGCCGCATGCAGACCAACTAATGGATAATGAGATTTGTTGACAGAGATTTTCATCATCGATTATTAGAGATGCAACGGATCGGATCATTTTTTGGATCGGAAATTTTTTTTCATTGATGAAAAAAGGGGGGGCACGACACAAATATAACTGTGCTCGATGTATTGCCACGGTCATATGGCTCTCTCATGCCACAATGCATACATACCGTAACAATTTTGTCCACGACCCTTCTTTCGTCATCATTATATTTTACAGGGAAGCCAAAATGCTCCCATACACGTGAACTGAATGATGCGGGAAGCTTTTCAAGCTTTTCTTCTGCTCCTCCGCTAGCCATGATGACTGTTATTATCAACTGCTTGACATGCCCCGATCACGACTGCTTTGTCTGTATCTTTTCACTGCAACTCTGCATCGAGCTTTAAGAAATGATTACTTTAAAAAGTGACATCAGCAGTAAAACTGTGATGGTTAAACTTTGCAATTAATCCGCGAGTCACATGCGTGCCGAACCGTGGCGCGAGGTCTGTATGGATCACGGATCAACTACAATCCGGTACACCCCGGTAAAATCGATTATTATAGATTTTATCGAATATTTGTTGCAGCTCTACAGCCAGCATTTTAAAAATACTGATGATACCTGCAGTATCTCTGAAAAGAATATTTTGACACCCTATTACGAATTATAACTCTCTTATATAAACGTGCTCATTCTAATGTTATTGCTTTTATAATCATGATAGAGGAGTTTATAATTTCTGATTTCTCTGTAACATAGTAAGCTGTGTTTTTTGTTTTGTTTTTTTTAAATCTTTTTAATTTCTAGGAGAGTCAAAGAGAGACTGGTGAGGAAGCGACTGTTTATAGCTGCTATAATGCAAACAACAAGAACTAACTTGTCTCATGGACACTCCAGAACATTGACAGTAACTATAAACGGACAAAAACTATGTCCATTTAATTAATAAACATTGGGACGCATAACAGCATACCATCATTGATTACTTATCCTATAAAAGTACGCCCTGTTGTGTTTTACTCTTTACTTAACTATCTTTAATGGTCTATTAATAGACTGAGGACTAACATAACTGGACCACATCACAAATAAATTCCTGTGGATTAAGATGATGGATTTTCAGAACTTAAGCAACATCCAGGACAATAACAGATTACCTCATAAAGTCCTTCAAAGAACGAGTTCTTGTCCTCGGTGCTCCAGGACTCCCACTGTCTGCGTGCACGCTTTTGATTCCCTCCTTCATCCTTTTCCACTGGGCCCTGGCTCCTGGGGGCAGAGCGAGAGCTCCCTCCGGCTGCAGCAGCTCCTCCCGAGCCTGCGTGGCCTGATGCAGACACAGCAGGAACCGCATCACTCCCTGGGCCAGAGCAAGGAAAGAAAAAGTGAGAGGAGATTAGGACTTGTTCTGTTGTTCACACCACACAAGAAGTAGAGGCCACAGAATAGTCTGGATCTCAAAATATCTAGGGACGGACTAAAAATAATGAAATATTTCCACCGTCTATAGCTGGAACTTGTTTATTACGTTAGTTCCAATAAAGACCACGAGAATATTATAACTGGAAAACGCTGTTTATGACACATGCCTTAGGCGGAACAGTTAAAGTACGCACCCAAATACACATAATACAGGTTCCCAAACATGACCTCATTAGATGACACTGAAAAATAAAGAACTCCACGTAATCAGCATTTTAGTAATGATATTCAGCTCCAGGTCAACATACCACTAACCAGTACCACTGCACACAAGCTATACACCTAGTGCTATTCTTCTATACTTACAAATAACTGTACATATTGCTCCCAGCTGGGTGTCCTAAATACATGAACATGCACCAGTTCACATTTGAAAAAGAAAAACCCCAGAATGAAAGGCAAAGTGCATTTGAAATAATAATAATAATAATAATAATAATGTCATTAAATAATGACATTGTATCACGCAGTGTACAAATTGAAGGGTACGTTGGCAGTGTGTCTACGCTTGTCAGGAAGTGTGAGTGGGGAGTCATTCGGAGGTGTTCCAGACCTGCTGCTCACTACGCTGCTCCAAAAACAACATGCCTGGAGAAAAGAAGCCAACAATGCTGCCCCCAACCCACACACACACACACACACACACACACTACACAACAATGTACCATGCACTCAACCAAGGATCATGTGTCCATTTTGCTTCCCAATCAAAATGCTTCAAATAAAGAAATCTTTTTTTTTTAAACACCAAATGAAATCACAACAGCGTTGCAACAGAAATAAACCCAAGCATTTTAACACACATATCATACAGTCTTTATTTATTTATTTTGCAAACGAGTCCAGACGGCAACTCGAACGTCACACCGATGACCACGTGACCGCGGAAAGACCTTTTTTCCTCAAGGAAAAGTGTTACCAGGTTTTTCCCAGATTACTTTACAGACTTTATATTTGACCTAGGAGTGTACAAGTAGCACAGCTTTACTTGAAAACCTAATTATGGTCCCTTTTGTGTACATTAAATCATTTTATTAAATAGTACACTGTAATCCACATTTCCAATTGAAAGATACATGTTAAAGGGACAGAAAGATGCACCACTGAAGGTAGCACCCCAGTGACAATTTATTTTTTTTTACTTTTAGTAGGCCTACTGTTTGATTTTTTCCTGAGTGTGTATTGCAGAGAACAGGGGAATAATTAAAGTCAACATACTTAGAAGCGTAGTCTTTAATCTAACTATTATTAGTTGTTTTTTTCCCCCCAAAAAAAATAAAAACACTTGAATTTTCATACTTCTTCAGAGTCCTTTAAACATCACTGGACTTTCTCAGGAGCCATGATGCAAAGAGGATGCTGTTGTCACAATAAACTAGTGTCACACTAATGTTTTCCGTTTTCATGTTTAATCCATGTGGGTCAGGAAACAGTAAAGATTATTATATGGTGCCGATTTTTTGTTTTGTTTGTTAGGGTTTTTTTTTTTTTGCCGTCTTTTAGGCGATTTGATTGTCCCTACCTTTAGTTTTCGTGCCGCTGTGTCCGTTCACCGCGGGCCCGTCTTTGCGGATCCGTTTGCTCGGAGGTCTCACGCTGGAGCGGAGGAAGTGGTGCTGGTCGTGAGCGGCCGGTGGGGAACCCAGGCCCGCGAGGTTCGGCTGCACTCCGGACGGGTTCGGTGATGAACCGGACGCGAGTGCGGCGCACGGACTCGGCGCTTCCTCATCGTCCCTCTTTGTGCTCGTCTGCTCGCTTGGTGTCCGCGCCGCGCTCTCCTCTTCCTCACAGCCTTCGAGATTTCTGATCTGTTTGTTCGAGCCCTCGACTCCCGAACCGGCCTGCTGGCCCACTGTCATCCTAATAAAATACACAAAACAACAAACAAAAAAAAGTCGAGACGCTTTGTGGACGTTTTGCGTTTAACCAAAATAGAGGAATTAACTTAGAAGACGCGACGTTCTGCTCAACTCAACATGGCCGCCGCTGTTTGTTTCAAATCCCCCTCTCACCGTCCCGACAATTCGCGTCGAAAAATTACATTTTACACACTTCCCGTTTGGGCCAAACGACACTATTTTATCTTAATTCGGTTCGCTTTTCGGACTAGACGCATTTAAGTCGAGTTGTGCTTTGTTTAATCCGACATTCAGAAGGTTTACACTTTAGCGCCCTGCACAAACGACAAGCGACAACGAAAAAATCTTTCGCGCATTCGACCTCTATTTAAAGTGATTGTTTTTCGAGAATCGTTACCCATTTTCCAGCTCTTCAGCCGCGGACGAGATCTTCTTTCTCTTTACCATGAGTCCGAAGATTTTGGAGACCAATTTTCGAGCGATTTAATCATATTTTCAACGCCAGAAAGGAGGTCGTGTGTCTGGACTCGTCCTCTCCTCTCCTCTCCTCGTTGCTACTGCCTCAACTCCACTCAGCTCAGCTCAACTGTTCGTCTCGTAGTAACAGCAACTCCAACTTAGAAACTCCGAAATATAACCATGACGAACATTTTATCTACACTATAGATACAGGTTCGCTGTTTGAAACTGGCAAACGAACCGCTATGAAGTGGGACCTCGACATTAATTTTTACGCCCTGCAACGACAAAGACTACACGAAATCCTCCTGAGCACCTCCTCACTCCACAAGTCTGGACTTTGTTGTTAACTACGTCATCATAAAGTTTAAGAAGAGATGCTTTCTTATTACAAGTCTCGATTTATTACATGCAACGAAAATCCACACAAACCATGCCTCAAAAATGTTAAACCAGACTCAGGACTGAGATTGTACCAGAAATACATGAGAGTTAAGATAAACTAACCCTAACACCTTTTCAGCAGGGCGGGTGTAGCTTTATTATATAAACACCCAGAAAACCACGATAAGGCACGTATATGATTATGATGACCTTGAGAAATCAGAAGTTCTCTCCTAATCCGAAATCATCTGTATTTATAAAATGTTGTAGCCAAAGCATTTGGAAGCACATGTTATAGGTTATATTGTGCCAATTAGGGTGGTGCCTTCCTGTCTGTCCAGGCAAGTCTAAATCTGGACCATTTGACACAGGACACACATGATCAACAGAAACAGTACCATTTTCACTATTTATACATTATATCTTGTAAATCTCACTCCATAAAACTTAGTTATTATACAGTTAAGACATATTAACTGATTGAGAATCAGAGTTAATGAGGCATGCTGTGCTCCATGATGTTCATCTATCAAGATATGGAGTTCAAGTGCTCTTTAAATGACAGTCTGAAAGGTGAAAATCTGACATATTTGGGCCACAAGGATAAGGAACATAATATGATTTCATATGAAGTCGTATGGTATAATTTAGGTGTTTGTACAAACAAGTATAAAGGATCAGAAGGTTTCCCCAAAGTCAGATCCTCTTCCTGTATTCAAATGATCACCGCATCAACACAACACGAGATCTGCCATAACATTGCTAACTACTGAATCTTCCTAACAGTTTGACCTTGTGATCTTTCAGCATCTTCGATTTCCTGTAACAAAGCTGGGATACAAGGCAATGACATTCTGTATAAAACAAGTTACACCGAGCTCATGTAATTCACCTTCAAACCCAAACTAGCAAGCAACATGGCTAGCTAACCTTAATCGAGCTATCACGCGACGCTAAAAACTTGTCCGCACATGATGTTAAGATGCTGGAATCAACAGCAACGACTACAGAACACTGCTTTACACAGCGATATATTACCTTGTGTAGCGTTTAGCAGGTTAGTCGAAGCGAACAGGATCCGCCTTAACATGAAGTGCACAGCTAGCTTAGCTTCCCCAGTGACAGCTCATCACGTCTTCCTGTTTTTTTCCCTCGTGCCACAAGCCACGCCCACTCCCGCTCAAAAACAAATCCCGTGATTGGGCACCGCGTGGTCAGGTGCTCAGTACGTCTGACGTCGCATAGTTTAAACGTGATTGGTCCGATATAAATCGTGTTACTTTCAATTGTTTCACTTTAAAACGTTAAATCTGGATACGCTTGCCAAAATATGCGCATTGATGAAACCCGATTTATCAGAAGTATTGTTTTGTTGTTATAGTTATTGTGGTTGTACATCCGTATCTATAATTTATATTCCGGAAAATATAAGATACTCTATTTATACTCCATTATCTATGCAGTTTTTTTTAAAGAACAATGCAGAACCAGTGAATAACTTAAGTTAGTATAATTTAGAAATGCCCTACTAAGCTTTGTATCTGACTGGATTTATGAAAAAAACATGATAGTACAGGATAACTTTATATGATATTTTAAAACGTTATTATATATATATATATATAAAATGTTAGTAGTGCTTTTAAAAAATATATATTTTATTTTATACACCGTCTTTCACTTTTGCAGTACCGTACTGGTGAAGTAGGGCGGAAGAAACCGTTCATCCAATCAGCAACCAAATCTGGTTTGACGTACAAATCATGTTATCCAATAGGATAGGGCTAAGCTGTGATTGATTAGCACGGGAACCAATTAAAAATCAGAACAGTTCTGGAACTCTATTTTGACTTCCAAACACGTGTCCCGTCCTCCTGGGCGTGGCCAGCAGCCTTCTAACGCTTTTTGTGTGGCTAACTTGTGAGCGCTGCACTACTATACCGCCGGTTTCCGCATAGCGGATTAGTGGAGAGACTTTGAGCCGTTCTTGCAGGAAGAAATACGCGACAATGACTTCGACAAACACTTTCCAGGGCCTTGAGGACGGTGCAAAACCGAGTTCGAGGTATAATCAGCTCTCCTTGTGGTTAATTCTGAGTGCGTTAGCTGAACTAGCTTAGCTTATCGGTGATAAATCCCGAACAGGAACTTGGCTAGTTAAGCTAGCTAACTTTGGTTTAGCTTTCTGTCCGACATGTAATTACTTAGCATGTAAGAAAAGCTCAAAGCTAGCTGAAATGTAAATGCAGCATTTAAAACGTCTGATTAATAACAATTTATGCTTGTATCAAGACGATTTAGTAAATATTTAGAGATTGTGCTGCTTAAAGGGAAGTGGTATAATCCGCTTTCTTTATAATTAGCACCCAACTAACTGTCTTTTAATTTATTACCACCAAGATAATTTTTTATATAGATATAGATATACATACAGCTTAAATACACAAAATAGTTCAACAAATACATAAACGGACGCTTTACAGTGGTCAAATCTAAGATTTTGTAATGTATAGGTTACTTGTTTTGTTGCTATGCTGTATATTGATTTTTGTGCGATACACTCACACGTGCTGATCAGTGTTCAATACAAACAAGAGCACTGATTGATCTAAAATTGAGGCAAAGTGAGCGTTGTGTACGAACTCTAAAATAAATCCTATTGACAGGTCAGAAACAATTTGTTGACATGTGCAACTTTTCTTTTTTTGTCTCACACTACTGTCCTTCTTTACCGCTTTTCTCTTATCTGCAATGACGCCTCTTGAACGCTAGGGGGCGTATTTAAATATGCAAATTTATCATGAAACGTTATCTAAACAACTATAACACGAAGTTGAATTCACGCTTCTGATTGGTCAAAATGTGTTGATTAGTTCTGCCTGCTTTAAAGTAAAGCGCAGGATTATATTAATGCAATCTTCTAATATGTTTCTGTAGCAATCCACATAATCTAATAAACTAATTTAACAACAGACATATCATTGTTGATTTGAATAAAGATGCTTTCTATAAGGAGACGTTTATTTACTGTTTGGACATCTATGTTGTCAGGGGAGCTATGGGAGACTGTTCAGTAGCGAGGACTTTTTGTGTTTTCCGGTTTCTTAGTAACATGACGAGCTTGTCTTATAAACTGCAAAGACAGGTTGTTAAGAGAAGGATTGTTTGTCTCATGGGCGTTCCACAACGTTTAATGTAACTGTAAATGGATTAAAAGTATGTGTTCACTGATAAATGAAAAACTGTAATTGCAGACAAATTGTTGAGAAAATTCTTGTTTAAGAGGAATAAAACTCTTCAGGATGTGCTTTTGTTGGAAAATAATTAACTTCAGTATTGGCCACATCACTCCATTCTGTCAGGGATTATTTTCCTATAACAGCGCAACCTTTTTAATAAATGTTCCAGGGCCCGTGTGTGTATACAGGGTGATGGACTGGTTTTGTTTGAGGTTTTGTATATATCATATTAATTGAATATTAGCACGGGTGTGTGTTCACAGGGTTTTGCGACCTCCCGGTGGAGGCAGCAGCAACATATTCGGTGGCTATGAGGATGATGGTGGTGCTTCGAGACGGCCAAACAAGATGGCTTCCACGATTTTCGGCCCTCCAGAGGAATTTCAAGGCGGCCCCAAACGCTCCAACCCTCCAGGTATAAACGTATGGTGTACAAAAGCGCTGTCTTTCCCTGCTCTTTTTTAGTCACTGGTGTAAAATCCTCACCACACTGTAATCAGGCTCTGTGTGTGTGTGTGTGTGTGTGTGTGTGTGTGTGTGACTTTCCTTTCTCACTCTCCGGTCTGTCCTTCTCAACGAGCAGCAGGTTTGAGTCACTGCTTTAATCCCTGGAGGTCACAGTCAAGCTTGTTATTCCCAGTCCCAATGATCTTGTCAATTTCGGTCAAGGGTTGTATGAGGAAACTATGAGGCATTTCTTTTATGGCTCACCATTGCATAAATTTCCCAACACTATTGATCTGAAGTTTCGAGAGTTCTTTAGATCAACCATGTGACCTGACTGATAACCAACACGAACTGTGTAACGGCTTAGTTTTTCGCTTCAAGTGGTTCTCTTGTAAGCACTAAGGCCTCTTTTCTCTGATTGGCTGTCAGCCTGGGGAATGTTCTAGAAGAGTCTATGCTGATGTTAGCATGTATGCACCCTTAGGGATGAGGCATGGAATTCAGATGACTCTCTGACACTCAAACAGCTCATGTGTGATTTAGTTATTGGAAAGAAACACTGTAATATCCACATAGCATTAGAGTTTTACAAACTGATCAAAACGTTTTCGTTGAAGTACAGGAACTTTGTAAGAATATAGCGCTATGACCTATTTTAATATTGAGAGAGGTGTGTGTGTGTAGTTTTACAACTCTTTCTTCATAACAATTAGACATTTAGCCTACGTCCCAATTTGCATATTTATACTGTGTATTAAGTGTGTACACTTTTTGTGAAGAAAAAGTACATCCTTTTAAGCGTGTATTAAGAGTGCAATTACTTGGACATAAACACATCATGTAACGGAAGAGAACGTTGTTGTCTAGTTGCGCACACCGTTACCGTAAACACACTCCTCATTGCATTTCAGCTTTTCGTCATTCATTATTCCTCGTATAATTTATACTATATAATTTAATTTACTATTCCCTTGATCTATTTTTCCACATTTCATTTACACCGCTCTAAAATGCGTCGGATCCACACTTAAAAAATCTACCAGAAATAATAGACCATCCGGGTACTTTTGGGATACGCATTTCAACACACTACGATTTGGGGTGCACTAATTCTAATCTCGGATACTATTTAGTACGGATAGTAGGTGAATTGGGACGCAGGCTTAGTGTGTTGAGTTTCACAGATTCCTTGACATGTTTTATATTAAGATAATGATGAAAAAATTTTGAAAAATGAGAATGTACTTTCTTTTCTGAATGTGATGCAAATATTGTTTACTAACTTCTTTGTCCATTGTTTGTCTTCATTGCTGCCTCCAACCGCTTTCTTATCCTTTAAGAAGCTTTTTCTTCTTATCAGTTGTGTGTGTGGAGTTTGGAGACACTTGACTGAAATGTTTCTCGTGATCTTAAAGACCTTTTGATCTGAAGGTGTGTGATTAAATGTTTGAAATCGGTGTCGTAGACAAAAATATAATTGTGCCGACATATTAATTTCTTTCAATAGAAACCAAACATTTTATTTACAAAAACATTTTTTAAACGGACGACTCGGAGCGAAATATTCCGAAAAGCAGCCGATAAGTGTCCAGCCTAGGTGTGAACTCCTTTTAATACTGTTTAAAAAGTATCTAAGGGAAATTTCTCAAGAAATCATTTGAGAAAATACCAAGAATACTTTTCTGGAAATTCTAGACAGAAAGGGTGTCTACTTTGAAGATGCTAATATATATATATATATATATATATATATATATAAGTAAAAAAAAAAAATTACTTTGGATTTTTTATCACAACATAATTCTCATAATTCCATTTGTGTTACTCCAGAGTTTATGATTTTATTATTATTATTATTCTAAAATGTGGGGGGAAAATAATAAAAAATAAAGGATGAGTGTGTCTAAACGTTTGACCAGTAGTATACACACACTTCTTCCTGATCATTTTTAACCGTGCCAAATGTCGTAGTCCGGAAACTTCAGCTGGAGACAGAGAAGGTCATGAACTGACTGACTTCTCTATTAGTTCTATTTATAATTATTTTGTTGATTTATTGTCTTCTGTTTTGGATACATGGCTTGTTGCAGGATAAACCCATATCTCATAAATTGCAATAAACAGCAGAGGTCTGCTTAATTTTTTCATCCTACTCAGGAAACAATGGCAAGTTTCAGATTTTTTTTTTCCCACTCTATTTCACATTCCAGTATAAACACAGCAAGTTCTGTAGTTAGTGTTAATTATTTATAGTAAACAGCAGATCCAGTATGATTGAGTTTTATGTATTGGGGTGCATTATAATACAAGAAATTGATATGTAAATGTCTAAGTAGTGATTTTAGTTTTTTATATGCTTGCTGTATGAATATACTCTAGGACTGTTAAAACGAAATAACTGTGAAAAGTTCTCTCCGTCTCAAAGGTGGAAAGAGCAGTGGGATTTTTGCCGAGCCCCAGGCTTCTTCCCCGAAACATCAGCCCTTGCCTCCGGGTGGAGCGGCTAACAACATCTTCGGAGGGCAGGAGTCAAACCTGCCTACGGTTAAAAGTCACCCCAACAAACCAAAGGTGTGTTAATCTTTAAAATGGATGCACTGGATGTTATTCATCAAAACCTATTCATCAGACGTTTGGCATGTCTGTAGAATCAAACTTTTATCTGGTCAAAGTGCATGTAACTTTGAGCACAGCATTTTATTCACCATATAAAACTTTCATTTGCACTTAAATAATATAAATAACTATAAACAGAGCTCACAGAACTACCCGCAGGTCATGTTGGAAACAGTTCAGGTTTCTGTCTGTAGCTCACCTCCATAAGTCATTCATTGGTCTTCAGTAACTGATTCATCCTGGTCAGAGTCGCACCGTATCCAGAGTCAGTCCCAGGAATGCTGGGTTTGAATACACCCTGGATGAGAAACCAGTCCATTGCAGCAGTTCTATAACTGTATTTTGTATTTGCAGGAATCGAGAAAAAAAAAAAAAAAAAATCACCTCTCAGCTTTCTACTTTCCTGCAATCATGATAACTGTAGTCTCCTGAATGCTTTCCTCTTATTGGCTAACTGTCTCAACCCCTGCATACAATGGTGCTTGAAAGCTTTCTAACCATTTAGACTTTTCTACATTTCTGCATAAATATGACCTAAAACATCATCAGATTCTCACACTAAAGTCCTAAAAGTAGATAAAGAGAACCCAATTAAACAAATATTCTACTTGGTCATTTATTTATTGACGAATGATCTAATATTACACATCTGTGAATGGCAAAAGTATGTGAACCTTTGCTTTCAGTATCTGTGAGCCCCTTGTGTTTTCCTTTCTCCAAACATAACCCTTCTCATTTAAACAAAAAAATAAATAAAATTTTGGTCTCATCCATCCACAAAACATTTTTCCAATAGCCTTCTGGCTTGTCCACGTGATCTTTAGCAAACTGCAGAAGGGCAGCAATGTTCTGTTTGGAGAGCAGTGGTTTTCTCCTTGCAACCCTGCTATAAACACCATTGCTGTTCAATGCTCTCCTGATGGTAGACTCATGAACATTAAAATTAGCCAATGTGAGAGAGACCTTTAGTTGCTTAGAAGTTACCCTGGGTTCCTGTGTGACCTCGCGGACTATTACACGACTTGCTCTTGGAGTGATCTTTGTTGGTCGATCATACCTAGGGAGGGTAACAGTGGTCTTAAATTTCCTCTGATTGTGGATTTGTGGAGCCCAAACTCTCTTTAGAGATGGTTTTGTAACCTTTTCCGGCCTGATGATCATCAACAACTCAACTTTTTCCTCAAAAATCTTTGTTTATGCCATGATGCGCTTCCACAAACAAGATCAGACTTTGATAGATTTCTGTTCTTTAAATAAAACGGGGTGTTCACTCACACCCGATTGCCATCCCATTAATCCTAGAGGTTCACATACTTTTTCCACTCACAGATATGTAATATTAGATCATTTTCCTCAATAAATAAATTAAGTATAATATTTTTGTCTCATTTGTTTAATTGGGTTCTCTTTATCTACTTTTATAACTTGTTGTTTTAGGTCATATTTATGCAGATACCTAGAAAATTCTATTCATAAACTTTCAAGCACAACTGTATATTGGAGCGTTTCCATGTAAATTGAATGTTTTGAAGGTAAATTGGGGCATGTCTTATGAAAATGATGTATGTAAATAAGGGGTAAGTAGATGAGGGCTTGATGATGCCGATTCCTCCTTTGAGCTCAAATCAACCCTTGACTCCCAAGCATATTTGTCCCGTTCCGTCCAATTTGCTTGTTTTTATGCATCGTTGCTGAATGAGGGTCATTATGTTTTTGTAACATCATTTAAAAACCCGTAGAACAGAAGGAAATGAAATGGCTTTTGCTCTTACTGATGAGTTCTTCTTAACTTTTTACAGGACAACATAAGTTTGGGTTCAGCTGTTACAGTTGAAGCACCAGGTAAGGAATCCCCACAGATGTACAGAATAAAAACCTCAAACCCTTTTTTTCATTTGTCATTTCTAAGTTTTCTTAAACAAATACGCCAGTGTGTTGTTTTTTCCAGTCTAATCTCCTTCTACAGTACGAGTAGTGTTTCTGCAATACAAGGATGTTTATTACATCTCTCTGTACTGAGAAAAGAACAAATGTCTGGTTACACAAATCATTCACAATTAAAGTAAAATGGCAGGTGTTGAATCCAGTTAATAAATGTTTAAAATGTGCAGCTATTACAACACTGACGCAACAGAATATAATATTACTTTTGCATTTCTGAAACCTTTGTGCAATCACTGTGGCACTAGGTGAAATATATAGCAGTGCTGTTTATATGTCCATGTTGACATGGCTACAAATTTGTGGTCTCTCTTTAAAAAGGACAGATTGGAGCGAAGTTTACTGATAACCTGACTTAAGTTTAAATGCTGAAACACCTTTCAAATAAGGGTGCTTTCATACTTTGCAAACCCCGGCCCCAACCCACACCCCTGCTCCCCGCCCCTTTTTTATTTTTTTCCCTTAACTGATAGATCACGGTATGTGAAGCGTCTACAAGACTGTCAGAAAGTTACTGCAGTCTGCATTGTTTTTTGATATTGCATTGTTTTTCCCCCACAAGTTGGGGGGGGGACCAACATGGAGAACAAAGTGCCATAGAAAACGACACAACATTTGAAAATCTCAATTGCTAACCCTTAGACACATGACTTGAATCGCTTGTGATCATTTGTTTGGTGTTGTAGGGGTGTGCACATTACAGATGCACAATTATTACAGATGCACAAACTGCACAATTGTTCACATGAAGAGATCCCTGTCAAATCATGTCTAATCCCCAAATCCCATTTTATTGCGATAGTTGCAAGATCATGTGTCACTATTTTGGAAACAAGAGCTAAGAGAAAATGTAGAGGAAATGTTGTTTGGGGATATACATGCCAGTCCATCCAGGATTTTGCGATCGCAAAATCAAGCAAACTCTGCGATGTTCAGAGGAACTAGCAATTTTTCTAAGTCACCGCAGATTTGGGCCAAGACGCGTGATGTGATGTCATCACAACGCACGTTCGGCCAAAGCCCCCTTCGATTCAATTGCATCGAACACGAGTACAGCTAAACAGTCTCATTTACCAACAAACATCACTGTGAAAGAGCGTGCAAAACAATTTTGCGCAGTTGAATAGTTTTGCGCCAACTTCAGTAGTTTTCCACAAAAAAAAACTTCCCAAGTTACATCGCAAATTTTGAAAAAAGCCGCAGCAAAATCAAGCATTCACAACAATCATAAAAAAAAAAAATTGTGAAATCCTCTACAGACTGACAGACATCGAGAATCGTCTGTTCTGCAAACAGAACCGGCGGTACAGTGCAGAAAGTTGGCTTTTTATTTATTTATTTATTTATTTATCTATTTATCTATTTATTTATTCATTTTGAAACTGTGCGTCTGCAGGAATAACGTTGGTTTCTAATTTTGCTGTTCTTAAAAACCAATTTGGGCTCGACATGCCAAAGGATTTTTTAAATAGAAGCATTATTATTGTGCATGATTACATTTTGCCCTCAACCTCCCACACAAATATCTGGATGATAAACTGGGTTCACGGATCTGCAGTGCTTGGGAGCATGAATTTGATTTACTCTCATTGGCCGTGTTCTTTCAGCTAGTCACAGAGGGGTTCGCACTAGGGATTCATCACCGAGAAAATATCAAGCGTCTCTGCAACCGCTCACAGACTGAGAAAATTGTGTCACTCGACTGTACAGCGAGTAGTCGCTGAGCCACAAAATTAGTTGAGACTGGGAGATCTGGGTGTGAACTGAATATGAGGAGATTTATGATATGAACTTGAAATATAGTTAAATATAACAATTCAGCCATGTTTTTGGAATTCTCACCAGTATGCAATGTGGCGTCCCACTACATTCAGTCAAGTCACACTAGCAGCTCTTCTTTTCTTGATTTTATGCCTCTTCAAACAAATTCCTCAGCTCCAGAGTTAAAACAATCTTTATTTAGTCTTACTAAGTCTAATCTAGATAAATCAGCACAAAACAACCTGTCCTGGCCAGCCAGTTTCCTGTAAAAGCGGCCTAGGTGCTCACGCATGTGAGCTACAGCTGCAGTACTGTAGACAGAGATTGGAGAATATTTCCTTAATTCAGAGTTTTAGCCTATTCACAGTACAAGAAAAACTTGGTTTTAGTTTTATTTCTGTCTCAGCACCTCAGCCAAAGGAGCCAGTGGAAGTGAAGAAGGAGGTGGCAGTCACTCCTCAGGTGACCCCCAAAAAAGAAGCTCCCCCTCCTGAACCCGTAGCCAGTCAGGATGCTGAGCCGTCCTCCAAACAACCATCGGAGAAGGACCACGAGCCGCGCCTCGGACCTCGGCCACGCTCACACAACAGAGTGCTCAACCCGCCTGGTGGAAAATCCAGCGTGGTCTTCTACTGACCAGTGCTGTGTTTTTGTTTTTTGTTTTTTTCTCTCTCTCTCACTCTGTTCTGTCTTATTAACACTGCTACTTAGTTTTTTTTAATCATTTACTTTCTTCATGGTCTGTTGTTTTCTTAGTCCCCCCCCCCATATTCCTTTTAGTTTTCCCTCTTGCACTTTCTAATTCATTCCTTTAACAACCCTCTTCCCTGCTATCTGACGGTTTGAGTAACGGTTGCGCTCAATCAATCAAATGGTTCCTTTCTCATCAATCACACTTGGAGGTTGATTGTTTTATGTGAATGTGCTCTCTGAATTTGATATTGTATAGAATACAAGTCTGATGATGGAAATGTAAAGCGTGTGTGTGTGCACGCGCAACGGTAAACTGGAACCATTGTCTTAATAATGGCGCATGTATGTATGTATCCCAGTCTGAGTGAGTTCTCATGCAGCTGTTCACAATCTCCGTCCCAGTGCTCAAGCTTCGCTGCATGCTGCTCAACCCGGTGTGTTAGAGCGTAGAAAACAAAACCAGCAATAAGTCCTGAGGACTGAAGGTTTGTTCTATCGTAGCTCTGAAACTCCAATGTAATCAGCTCCATGATGACTTCTTCGTTTCCCGCCTTTTCATTGGAGATTGCAATGCCATTGGGTTCTCAAGCGCTATAGGGATGTAGGATCTATTAACATCATCCCTTATCTGTTATACCATGGGCTTAGGAACACGCACTGTTCGAGGAGATGCAGCCCAACACTACCAAAATTATTGTACTCCAAAACTAGTTCAAACCAAAAAATGCCCACACAGATGATTTGATTGTAATACATACACATGTACAGTGGCACAAAAGGCTGACTTCAGAGTATGCTCATACTCAGCATGGATTCTTTAGCAAAAAATATAAATCTGCAGTTTTGTTAAATAAAAACAAAATCTAAAGGTATTTGGAACATCAGAAATATTCTCTTTCAAGAAAGTGCTCTGAATAGCCGGACGTTCTGATAGTCATTTGTACCAAATACCAGTGTGTTATGTTTTCACACTTGAATATGTTTTTCCTTCCTACACCTCAAGCTGCTGGTTTAAATGAAAACTGCAGCAGAGATGCAGATGGTGGCGCACGTTTGTGTGAAAGTGTGTTTCTCACATGCTGATGGAAGCACTGCCCCAAGTGCCTGTGTGGTTTAACGGCAATGTCACAGAAAACTGTGTTACAATAAACATCTATTTTGATGATTCATACACTTGTTTGGTTTGGTTATGAATTCTTGTCATCTTCCTTTTCTCTGCATTTTCTCTTATGTCTAAACTCTTAGGAAAGTCACACTGAGAACTCTCAATGGTGCTCCATTTTATCCCTTATGAGGAAACCATTTGAGGTTCTCCGAGAAGCTATAAACCCTTAACAAGTCAGTCAGAGTGAGCAAGCATGAGTTCCCTGTGTACAAATGATTAGTTTTCAGTTTTAGTTTCTTCCATTTTTATGCCTCTGCCACCACATGGTGGATTTCTCAAGAAAAAGTGCTTGAATGTTTGTAGGATTTATATGGAATTATCTTCGTAACCAGCAGATCTTCGAACTGGTTAGATTTTGGATTTGATCCAAACATGGTCAAGGTCACAGCAGGGTCAAATGTCTGAAATAGTTTTTCTTCAATAGCTTCCCTGTTTGTCATACACAAATGATGCATGTTCATACTCAGAAACTCGAAGCCCATTTTCTGGCTACTTGTGATACAGATTTTTGACCGTGGTCTCGATGTTTTATCACCCATCAAAGTCGTTAAAGAGAACAGGTTCCTCGGTATCACTTTGATAGTAAGCTGTCTTTTATCCCTCGTATTAAATTATTGAAAAAGAAATGTTTTAAAGCTATGAACATTTTAAAAGTTTGATCCAAAACCAAATGGGGAGCAGACAGAACATCACCAATTCAAAGTTTATATGTGGAAGCCAACAAACCTTCCTTGGAAATCAGACGCCTAAATCTGGCCCTACACTATGCAACCAAACTGAAAACAATTTTTAAAAAAAAAAACAACAACTCAACATCCAATACTATATGAAAGAAAACCAAGTCCCATTCGGCCTACGTATAAAAACCCATCTGGAGAATCTGAAAGTGGATTTAAACATTATGAAGCAGACGTTTTTTGCGAAATCCCCTCATGGGATCTGAAAAAGACCCAAATTCATCTGGAATTAACAAGAAGCCAAACGTCAAAAACTCATCCGAATGAGTATTACCAACAATTCCTGGATATAATAGCAGTGTTCCCACAACATTTCCCAATATACACAGATGGATCCAAATCTGGAAATCAAGTGGCAGCAGCCTTTGCAACAAGTCAACTGTGTCAAGGCATATGCATCCCTGACCAAGGTTCAGTTTTTACTGCAGAGACAAATGCTTTATTACTAGCACTGAAGTTCATTAAAACTGTTCCACAGAAATCCTTTTTAATGATGACTGATTCCAAATCATGTCTGGAAGTGTTGGAGTCTATAAAAACCTATCACGCAACAATCGTGAAGATTTTAAACAAATCTCTGGAATGAAAGAATTTTAGTATTATGTTCTGCTAGGTACCTGGCCAAAGAAACATTATTCTCAGAACCAGTAAAATGCTCTATTCTGTTCACAGACCTAAAACCAACATTAAACGTATACACTATAAACAAATGGCAGTCGGAAAGGGATCAGTGTTTAAACAACAAATTATGGGAAATAAATCCTGTTGTTTGGACAAGACACGTATTCCTTTTTAATAACTGCTGGGATCAAGTCACTTACACTCGATGCCGGATAGGACACGCAAGGCTCACACACCAGTTTTTACTATCTGGAGAAAATTCACCAAAGTGCCCATCCTGTCAGAACCCACTATCCATTAAACATGTCTTACTGGACAGTAACGCTTCTACACACTTGAGGAACCTGTATTATTCTGTTGACACTTTTGAAAAGGTTTTTACCAAGTAAATCCAAACAGATTTTTAAGGTTTTTAGGAAAAATTCACTTTAAGCACCTTTTTTAGTTTTACTCTTGAATAACTAAACTGGCTCTCGCCATGAATATAGCCATAGAAGCTGGCATGGTGTTAAAAAGGAAAGGAAAGGAAAGGATGAATATTTGTAGGGTTAATATGGAATTATCATTCGAACCAGTGAAAAAACTTACTGGATTTTGGAATTGATCCAAACTGGGTCAGGGTCACTGCAAGGTCAAATATCTGAAATATTTGGGTATTTCAGACATACAAATTAGTAACAAGAAGGAGTAGACTTTTTGGTGGTGAATGTATCCCCGTTGATGCCACTGGTAACAAGTTCTACTTGTTTGTGAACGCAATATTTCACTCATTTATCATTGATCATCTTGACAGAATCTTTGACTTTCAAAACACTTTTTGGGGATAATTTATTAACTATCCTGGATTAATTTGATTGGACAAGAGGCGTTCCAAGAGATCCATTCATCGTCTGTACCGCTTATCCAACACAGGGTTGAGGGGAGCCTGGAAACCATCGCAGAGCACAATCGCACACACACTCACAAGCCCGTTCACACACTACGGACAATTTAGAGATGCCAATTAGTGTACAGCGCATGACTGTGGACTGGGGGAGGAAACCAGAGTACCCAGAGGAAACCCCCAAAGCACGGGGAGAACTCTACGCACACAGGGCAGAGGCAGTAGTCGAAGACCCAACCCTGGAGGTGCGAGGCAAACACGATAACCACTAAGCCATGGTGCACCCTGTTCCAAGAGATATTTAATATAACAGCACTGGTACATTTCACTGTTTGTATCACTCTGCTTGTCTGTGTTCTCTACATAATATTTAAATTCTATTTGGGTTATGGGAACATTGAGAGCAAAATGGGAAAACACCCTGGATGGGGACGACAGTTTAGTGCAGCCAGTTCAACTACTGTCAACTACTGTGACACCGCCCCCCATTTGATATGTTGTAGTTACCACATGGCATACAAGCCTCATACATTGACTAAAGCTTTCTCCTCTACCACATGATCAGTGAAACTCAGTGGCAGAACATCAGTATTGGTTCAGGGCTGGGACATTTCAACAGAGGACTCATCTGTGGAATATAACTTATGATGCCAGATCTTAACAGCATGAAATTACAAAATTTCACCCCAATTTCACCTATTTTGGAGGTGTTGAGTCACCTGTCAGTCATGACACAACTGTGTGTAAGAAACACACCTCAAAAGCATATTATTTACTATAAAATCAACAATATGTGAGCTTGGCTGCTAGCCTACTTGGTGAGCAGCAGCAGATGTGTTGTGACTGGAGGAAGTTGAGGTATTTGAACAAATTCCACTGTCCCTGACTTTGCCTCGGTACAGTTCTTCGTTAAATTTTCTTTCTAGAGACACATTTGCGAGGCTGCCAAGAGGCCAACGGCAACATTAAAGGAGCTACAAAGATTATCTGTCAAGTACTGATTACTCTCTGTATATGACAACAATCTCTCATATTCTTCACATAGCTGTCTGGGCTATGGGGTAGAGTGGCTAAACAGGAGCCCTTTCTCACAAGAAACATCCAAACCCAACTATGTCACCCCAAACCGTGTGGCAAAATGTGTTATGGTCTGGTGAGACCAAATCCAAAAGGTACTCTATCTTTGGTGCAAAAAAAATCACATCACCAAAAGAACACCATACCCATGTTGAAGCATGGTGGTGGCAACATTATGCTTTAGGGCTGCTTTTCTTCAGCCAGAACTGGGGCATATAACAAGATGAAGGGACTCATGAATAGCTACAAATACCAGTCAATTTTAGTGCAAAACCCTCTGGTATCTGCTAATAAGCTGAAGATGAAAAGGAATTTCACCTTTCAGCATGACAATGACCCAAAACATACATCCAAATCAACAAAGGAATGGCTTAACCAAAAGAAGATCAATGTTTCTGAATGGCCTAGCCAGAGCCCAGACCTGAATCTAGACCTGAAGTGGGCTATTTACAGGAAATGCCCTTACAATATGATGGATCTAGAATGTATTTGCAAGAAAGAGTGGGAAAATATTGCCAAGTCAAGATATCCCACGCTGATAGACTCTTACCCAAAAAGACTGAGTGGTGTAATAAAATCAAAAGGTGCTTCAACAAAGTATTAGTTTAGGGGTGTGCACACTTAGGTAACAAGGTTATTGTATGATTTTTATTGTTAATTTTTCCCCTAAAAATTTCTGATTGTTTTTCACTTTATTTGTATACTTTGCAATTTCACATTAAAGGTGGGAAAAGTTCTGACATGATTTATCTCAGTTTCTTTTTTTACATCATAAAAAGCTAACTTTTTAGCAAGGGTATGTAGACTTTTTACATAAATTGTAATTTTGCAGCTGGTCACTCTGGTTTTTAACCCTACTGAAAAGCCAGGGTCTGAATTAAAGAAGGCAGTTCAACATGCAAAAATCTAAGAATATAGAGAATCTTGAAATGCTGAGCATTAAAACGTGGTTCAGTATTAATCTAGATATTACTAGAAGAGATTCAAGGTTGTTATTGTTTATAGGGAAGACTTCTTTAACTATTAATGAGATCAGAGTGGCAATTTGGAAACTATAGTGTTTTGCAGAGAAAAAATGTAGGTTTTCAACATTTTAAAATCAAACTGTACAGCGCCACCATATGTTTAGGTATGACTAATGTTGAAATATCACTCCCTGTGAATATTTTATTTTTTTCATTTTTACTTGTTTTTGTAAAGGGGATGAATAATTCTAGATTTGACTATATATTAATTCATGCCGCTGGATTGATTAGAATTTACCGGAATAAAAACTGGAGGCCAAAATAATGCATTAGTTTATTCTAAATTCCCTCCACATCTTATCATTTTATTTTCTTGTATTATCCTACATTCAATAATTGATCAATCATGACATCATAACTCATTATAACACAAAAACAGCATACAAGCAAACAATTATTCATTATGCATTATTCATTACTTAAAAATGAGGTTTGCCATCACAATCACATGCCATTCACATCCCAATATGTCATATTCATGTAACTGTTTAAAATTCTTCCCTGACCCATCTCTATAATGTATGGAAACCTATTTCAGCTACACTGAAAAAAGGAAATATGTGGTCAGTCAAATTAAAAAGAACATATTACAGTGCTGTGAAAAAGTCCTCTGTAATGATTTATTTTGTTTTTGTGTACATCTCATACTAAATAGGTTTTCAAACAAAATATAACATAAACAAAGACAACCTGAGTAAACACACAATACAGTTTTTATTTATTTATTTTATTGAAGCAAAAAAAAAAAAAAAAAAGTTATCCAACACCTATCACCCATGTGAAAAACTAATTGTCCCCTCATACTTAAAATCTGTTTGTGCCACCTTTAGCAGCAATAACTGCAACCAAATGCTTCTGATAACTGGAGATCAGTCTTTCATTTACTTCTAAGACATGATTTGGATCATTGTCTTGCTGCAGAATCCATTTGCGCTTGAGTTTCAACTTACAGAATGAAGACCGGACATTCTCTTTTAGGATTTTTTGGTAGAGAGCAGAATTCATGTTTCCCTCAATTATTGCAAGTTGCCCAGGCCCTGAAGTAGCAAAGCATCCCCACACCATCACACACACCACCATGCTAGACCGTATGTATGATGTTCTTTTTGTGGAATTGGTGTTTGGTTTATGTCAGATGTAACGGGACCCCTGTCTTCCAAACAGTTCCACTTTTGACTCATCAGTCCACAGAACATTCTCACAAAAGGTTTGAGGATCATCAAGGTGTGTTTTGGCAAAATTCAGATGAGCCTTAATGTTCTTCTGGCTTTTCACCTTGCCACTCTTCCATGGAAGCCATTTTTGCCCCCAGTGTCTTTCTGATGGTGGAGTCATGAACAGTGACCTTTATTGCTGCAAGAGAGGCCTGTAGTTCTTTTGATGTTGTCCTTGGCTCTTTTGAGACTTCCTGGATGAGTCATTGCTGTGCTCTTGGAGGAGCACTACTGTGCCGAGTTTTTCCATTTGGAGATAATGACTCTCACTGTGGTTCTTTGGAGTCCCAGAGCCTGTGAAATAGCTTCGTAACATTTCCCAGACTGATGTATTTCAATCACCTTTTTCCTAATCATTTCTGGATTTTATTTCACCTTTGGCATAGTGTGTTACTAGCTAAGACCTTTTAACCAACTTCATGCTGTTGAAAAAGTTCTATGTAAGTGTTGATTTGATTGAACAGGGTTTGCAGTAAACAGGTTGTGTCTAGTCCATCTGAACCCCATTATGAATGCAGTTTCATAGATTTGGGGAATTAGTAACTATACAGGAGCAAATACATTTTCACACAGGTCCAGTTGGTATTGGATAACTTTTTTACTTAAATAAATAACATTATCATTTAAAAACTGTATTTTGTGTTTACACAGATTGCCTTTGTTTTAATTTCTGAAACAATTTAGTATGAGATATACACAAAAACAAGCACTATACATACATATAGTTTACATAACATTTCGTTTCTCATCAAACCATGATTTCATTGCATATATTATTAAATTTAAAGTAGGGTGAGTGTAATCAATTCACGTAATTTTAACGTGATCAATCCATACATTTTCCATACCTCTGATCCTACACAGGGTCGCAGGGGAGCTTGGAGCTTATCACAGGGGCCTCGGGGCACAAGGCAGGGGACACCCTGGACAGGGTGCCAACTCATCGCAGGGCACAATCGCACACACATTCACACACCACAGACAATTCAGAGATGCCAATCAGCCTACAACGCATGTCTATGGACTGGGGGAGAATTCCAGAGGAAACCCCCGAAGCACAGGAAGAACATGCAAACTCCGCACACACAGGACAGAGGTAGGATTTGAACCCAGAACCCTGGCAGTGCGAGGCAAACATGCTAACCTCTAAATATGAAATTAAACTGATTGAAGCATGTGTGGCATGACAGTGCAGTGGGTACCAGGGTTCAATCCTGAGCCCGGCTGAGAGGGCGGGGTTTGATTTTATATGTGATCAAATCATGTCAGATGCATGAAAACAAATTGTAACTCAGTTCAATCACATGGAACCGATATACACATTTAATACAGTAAAATCAGTAAGCCCCCCCAGTGCAGTTAGAAATAACAATATATTTTCTTTATTTTTGGCAGCAGTAGCTTGTATTGACGTTTAGAGATAATGAGTCAGAATTTTTCAGATTTTAAGCGGTCAAATAGGTGAACATTTTAAGAAAATAAGTTAAAAAAAAAAATCGACAAACTGCTGCTGCCAAAAACAATGAAAATGTTATGTTTTGTGGTTTTTCTTTTCTTTTCTTGGGCTTCCATAGTGTCCATAATCTCACCGCCGCACGAGCTCCACGCAGACGCTGTGGCACCACCCGCGCCGTGACGTCACCCCTTTGACGCGCCCTCCTCCGCGCAGCTTGCACGCGACTCTCCCAGTACCGGGAGAGAGCGAATGGGAATCAGCGTCACCGCCCCACGCTAACAAACACCGCACCGACTGTGCATGCCAAAAACCCCGAATGTGCCGCTATGCTTTATAGACACTACAACCGGGCATCGAACCGCGGGCAGCTGACATCCGCCTGTATGTATATGTAAACGATTTGTTTACGTTTTATTTATTTATTTAGCTCCTTATTTGTTTTTTTCTCTCTCTCGGCGCAGTAATGGCCGCGGAGAGGCAGGTGCAGCGTCGCGGATGTTTGTGCGCGTGATGTGACGGATTCCGCCCGCGCGCTGGGATGGGACACACCGAACCGAGGCCAGATCTTTCCGGTGATGAGGGTTTACACCGAGGCGTAGGGGTGAGGTTTTAATCTCGCCAGCTGAGGGGCCTCCTCTGGCGTAGCGGCACACGGACTAAACAAACAATCCGCGCGGCCGAGATCTCATCGTGACACTGCGGCGCATCCTGATGCATTTTCACATCATCATCATCACCATGGAGTAATGATGTGGCAGCGCGTGCACCTGATGACGCCCCTGTAAATTAACCCCCCCCTCCCTCCCCTCACGTCTGGATGTAAAAATAATCCCTCTCGAATTCTTTCTGAATCGTTTATTTATTTATTATTTATTTGCTTCCCCTGCGTTAAAAACAAACAAACAAACAACAACAGTAACATCGCCAAAATGATGGAGCTGCCGCTGGACGAGGTCGTCTACCAGGACGACTACGGCTCGGTGTCCGTGATGTCGGAGCGCGTGTCCGGCCTGGCCAACAGCATCTACCGCGAGTTCGAGCGCCTCATTCGCAGCTACGACGAGGAGGTGGTGAAGGAGCTCATGCCGCTCGTGGTGAACGTGTTGGAGAACCTGGACGCCGTGCTCACCGAGAACCAGGAGCATGAGGTGGAGCTCGAGCTGCTCAAGGAGGACAACGAACAGCTCATCACACAGTACGAGCGAGAGAAGGCGCTGCGCAAGCAGGCCGAGGAGGTGAGCGCGCATGCGCGGCCCCTGTGTATCAAAACAGCACAATACTGTATAACAACCAACAATATGATCTCAAGCCCTATTCTTTATTGACTAATAGACGTGACTGGGTCAGAGGTCACTGGACCTGAATGAAGGGCTTGGAGGAAAATCTATTTTAAACAACACACTCAGAAAAATAAACACTAAACTGTAGCTTTCCTTGTCACTAGGGTGGTACCCTCAGGGGACATCTTTTGTATTTTGTAGTGTATGTCTATTACATGGTAATATGAATATAGTATACCTTTAATATGATTTAAATACATAATTTGACCTTCAGAAGCACTTTCGGATCTTTAATAAGGTTTTAGAGAAAGACTTTGAATTTACACTACATCCAAATTTCCAAGCACAAACCATCAGTGACAAGGAAAGGTAGTTTTTGTTTCCTGAGAGTACATTCCTTTTCTTCTTGCTTTAAATGTAGTCGAACAACCAGAACCTCTGGAGTTTAATATCTATTTATTCGTTAAATGACTGTGACAGGATACATTCAAAGTAGTTAAGAAATAATAGCTAAACAGTGGTTCTCAGGCAGTCCTGGGATTTGATCTCACAACTTTATTATCACTAGAACCTTAACCATTAAGCCACATCTGCCTCTTGAAACCTTATCCTTATGACAACCAGTTAGCATAACACAACATGCATGCCGAATTCATCACGCATTTGCCTCAAATAACATATTTCCTTATATACAATTAATAAATTAATTGACAATTAATGAATTAATAAATAGCACAAATCCCTAAGGCCATCCTAAGTTTCAAAACCCTACCATTATAATTTGTAGTGGTTATGCAAGATAATTTTATTTCCTTTTATCAATGATACAGTGCATAAACTACATTGCCAAGTTTGTTTGAGATTTCATGTGATTTGAGGCGTGTGTGTAATGACATTGACATGCTGTTTGTATGCTAGTTGGTGTTTATTGAGATTTCACTAGCTGTTTACTATATTTGCCTCATTGCAAAATTGGAACACTAAACATGGTTTGGCTGATTAAATACATTTGAACGAATTGAAAAAAAAAAATGTATAGACAATATTTTTATTATCAGAAATTTCAATTTATCCAAAATCTTTATGCTTCCTAAAATGTTTGAATTTATAATCTGTTTCCAATATTTACTTAGATATGCACACTAATTCTGATATTTATTTTCAACCACTATCTAGTTTGTTTTGTCAGCCCCGTTACTGTTATTCTGCTGTAATTGGGGTCCTTAAGGTTTATCTTGCTCAAGCAAAATGATCTCAGAGGAAGCATAACTTTTATGAACTGTAATAATGTTGTAAAAGACTCCCTCTCCTTTGCTTAAACAAGATCATCTTTCGAACCACAAGAATTACACAATTCGTATGTACACGCATAGACACTCTAACACATCAGATTTTTCCTTGCACTCCACTGAGCAACTCCAGCTGATTTCATGGAAATATGTAACAAAATGACTCTAAATTGTATTTTTTCTTATTTTGACCATTTCTGAATTTAAAAAATGATCATATTTTATAAATATGTTGGGGGTTGGCCAACTTATTTATAAGTACGCTGTCAAAAAGCATCTTTGAAGACAGAATGAAAATCAGCCCTTATATATCTATTGTTTTAGACACTGAGTATTGATGGGAGGTTTACCAGGAGGCTATAAATGAGAAACCACAGAAGACAGTTTAAAAAAAAAAAAAAAAAATCTCATTTCTATAATAGTATTAAGTATTCATCTTAATATACAACTGACATTTCCATAAAAAGATTGTGAGCTATTTGTGTGATTGACCTAGGAATCAGCTCAAAAAAAAAAAAAAAATAAACAGGTTTAGGCTGTAATATTTCCTATAAAATTCTTTCACACCTAAACCTTAAGAAACCATAAATATATTTAATCAAAATGGCATGGAAATGTTTTTAATCTTGACTAGCTCAACATGATCCTGCAAAGATCATGTTGTGTAAGGAGCCAGTTGCCATAAGATGTCTAAAACCTCACTAAGTGCAATTTCCTCACACAGTGAATGTCAGGTTTTGATGATGCTGTTGGATAGTTACATGTCATAGAGAAATGGACATAAGCCTATTTTATATGTGGCAGCAACACAATGCATAAAATCATGCATATACAAGTCAAGAGCTTCAGTTAATATTCAAATCAAATATCAGAATGGGGAAAAGGTGTGATCTCTGTGAGTTTAACCATGGCATGATTGTTGGTGCCAGATGGCTTGGTTTGAGTATTTCAGAAACTGCTGATCTCCTGCGATTTTCCACACACAACAGTCTCTAGAGTTTACATAGAATGGTACAGAAAACACAAAACATTGAGTGAGTGACAGTTCTGTGAGTGGAAACGCCTTGTTCAGAGGTCAGAGGAAAAGGGCCAGATTGGTTTGAGCTTCCAGGAAGGAGATAGTAACTCATATAATCACTCATTACAACTGTGGTGAGCAGAAAAGCATCCCAGCATGCACAAAACATTGAACCTTGAGGTGGATGAGCTACAACAGTAGAAGATCACATCAGGTTTGACTTCTGTCAGCCTAGAACAAGACTCTGAGGCTATCCTGGGCACAGACCAATTGAAACTGGACAGTGGAAGATTAGAAAAAAAAATCACCTAGTCCTTTTCCACCTCAAGGTTTGATGTGTTGTGCATTCTGAGATGCTTTTCAGCTTACCACGGTTGTAAAGAGTGCTTATTTGAGTTACTACACACTTCCTGTCAGCTCAGACCAGTCTGGTCATTCTCCTCTGATCTCTCTCATCAGCAAGGTGTTTTTTTGTTTTTCACACCATTTTGTGTAAACAGTCTAGACTCTCAAGACTGTTGTGTGTGTGTGTGTGTGTGTGTGTGTGTGTGTGTGTGAAAATCCCAGGAGATCAGCAGTTTCTGAAATACTCAAATCCATGCCATGGTTAAAAGTTAATCACATTTTCCCCCCACATTCTTGATCTGTATCTGCATGATTTTATGCATTGCACTGCTGCCACATGATTACGCAATGAATGTGCAAGTGTACAGGTGTCCCTATTAAAGTATATATATGATGACTTGCACAGGAGCATCGCAAACTATTATATACATATATATATATATATATATATATATATATATATATATATATATATAATCTACAATTATGCTGGTATAATCCAGCTGCCTGTTCTGCATTAACACAATCTCACAACCATTAGGTCGATTATTACCTAACAAGTGTTACTCTACTCACTTTAAAAAAGAATCCTTCACAAATAGGTTTCTTTCTAAACAATCTCTCTCTCTCTCTCTTACACACACTACTCCACATTCCCTCTCCACACTCTAGTAACCATGCCGTCATTGTGTGCATCTGGCACTAAAGCAGGCACTGCCAGACTGACCAAGCAGCTGCTGAAAAATCAGATGGCTTTAAAACCTTCACACAAAGCCTCTGCAGTGTTATCGCAAAACACTGGCACTGCCAAGACCCCCTCCACATGCTGCCACTGTGTCACACCCAGTGCTCCATGGCAGCTCAGTGGCTCAGAAGGAATTAGAAAGATGTTGGAGAAATCAAGGAACGACATAACATTAGAAATGCAAGTGTAGCTGAGTGTGCTGAGGATTAAATATCATCTGTGTAGTAAACTCAAAGTGGAGGAGGTGATTTATGATAGTAGGACTGAGAAGTCACCGAAGATCTATTTGGTTCAAAGTATTACACTGATGATAGAACACAACTAAAAGAAGTAAAAATCAAGTTACTTCAAATTCCTTGCTTACAAAGGTCTGGATAAGCAAATAACATGAGTGCATGGTGACAACAGTTTTATAACTAACCATTAGTGATTAGTTATTGACTATAATTAACAAAACCGTTTGAAGTGGTTATGTTTTGTTACACCCTGGCACTCATCATGCTACTACTTTTGACTAACGGCATGAACTCTGCACAGATAAGATAAGACAAATCTATTTTGAATGTGACGCAGGGAGAATAATGATAATCACATATACATTACAGCACAGTGAAATTCTTTTTTTCGCATACCCCAGCATGTCAGGAAGCTGGGGTCAGAGTGCAGGGTCAGCCATGATACAGCGCCCATAGAGCAGAGAGGGTTAAGGCCCCTTGCTCATGGGACCAACAGTGGCAGTATGGCAGTGCTGGGGCTTGAACCCCTAACCTTCTGATCAGTAACCCAGAGCCTTAACCGCCAGGCCCCCTGCCAAACAGTAAATGCATACATCAGTGTTTAGCTGGGCCGGATTATCCAATGGGCATTATGGGCACGGGCCCATGCGGAAGAAAAAAATGTTTATTTTCTTTTTATTTAAATTATTTTTTTTTTTACATTGCTGAAAACGGATGTCTGGGTGGGCCACACAAGATAAAAAAAAACCGCATGCCACTTACTGTCTACAGTGGTGTAAGCTGTAGGAAGTGTGGCACCTGAAAGTAGCTTTTGACACGTTCGAATCCGCCTTTTGCCGAACTTGCTCCTCTCCCTTTTCCCATCACATATCAGTTCAGAAAGACATTTATTTTCATTAAAAATAAAGAAAACATTTGAAAAGTGGAAATAATGTGCCTAACGACTGATAATAAACAATTAATAATAAATAATAAAGTGTTTATCAGTTAGGGGTAGGTGTATGGAGGGCTTTATTGTCCCAATAAGGTGGCATCTATATAATAATTTTCATAAATATAGTCATAACATTCATAAACCTTGTGCCCAGGGGCCTCTGAATTCTTAATCTGGGCCTGGTGTTTAGGGATGTTTCATCTGTGATATGTTTGCATTTGGAGTGCTTTGGTAAAGCATTTTGATTGTCGTTGTTTTTAAACCAGAAAACAGTGAAGCCACAAAAAGGATTCAATGATATGACTAGGAATAAAACACATCAGGGCCTGTTGGTACAGGAAATTAATCAGCGACTGGTTGGTGTGATGCGGGCCACCATGAAGCGAGTTAATTTTATCACCCTAAAGTTTATTATTTTCCCATACCAGCACATTCCAAAGTGTTTTATTCCACTTATACCATAGCAGTTCAGCTACAAATGATTTTTGTTTTTTATTAATTAAAGAAAATCACATCATACTTTTTTTTTACCCATTTTATAGTTACATTTAATGTTGTGGAATGTCCACAAATTGCTTATTTGTAATTACTTACATTATAACAGCTATAAACAGCTGTTCTCTCACCACCATTTCTTTTTTCCTCTCTGAAGTTAATAAGACACAAAAAAGTGCATCCTGTCGTGTTAGCAGGATAACGGAAAGTTCTCTGTCCTAAAGAGTCTCTTTGTAAGATTGTGAAGAGTGCTTTGTAACATTCTTACAAAGCATTGACACTGGAGACCCCTTCCAGAAATCCTAAATAAATGTTTCCTCATAGAAAACGTCAACATATCAACAATTACACTTTAAATCCAGTCATGTGAGGCGTTCACCATACAAATCCCTCTATAAGCGGTAACTATAGAAAGATTAACATATTAGAATGGGCAAATGAATGTAAATGATGATTTAATGGATGAATAATGGATTAGAAAATAATTTTAACCCTAAGCCTATATCAAAACGTCTGTAAGATAATGACTGTAAATATATATTTAATCTAGTGTGTCCAAATGTTTTGACTGGCAGTGTATTATCACAAAAGGCCAGCACGCTTTCCTCGTAACTCCGGAGTTGGGGGTTTGATTCCCGCCTCCACCCTGTGTGCGTGGAGTTTGCATGTTCTCCCCGTGCTTCAGGGGTTTCCTCTGGGTACTCTGGTTTTCTCCCCCAGTCCAAAGACATGCGCTGTAGGCTGATTGGCATCTCTAAATTGTCCATAGTGTGTGAATGGGTGTGTGAGTGTGTGTGTGATTGTGCCCTGCAATTGGTTGGCAGCCCATCCAGGTTGTCCCCTGCCTTGTGCCCCGAGTTCCCTGGGATAGGCTCCAGGCTTCCCGCAACCCTGTGTAGGTTAAGTGGTACAGAAAATTGATGGATGGATGGATATTGTGCAGTCCGGTACATCCCTTAAATGTATCAGACTGGATGCACAGTCTGAGATATCTTTTTATTATAATAATAATGAGTCTTTATACATTACAGCACAGTGAAATTCTTTTTTCTTCGCATATCCTAGCATGTTAGGTTTGCAGGTTGGGTTTTAATCTGCATGCTTGCCAGCCTCACAGACAAGCACAGCAAAATTTTCCTATAAATAAGGTGAATGTTGCATATATACTGGTTATTTATAGAATTCTTAAGTATTATTGTAGTCTATACGTTTTTGCTCCTGCAGGAGAAGTAGGACTGCTGGGTCATCCAGGTTGCGTTTTTTCAGCAGTAAGACAAAAGAGCAGTCTAACCCAGGAGGAGTTTTTTTTGGATCTAAAGTGTAGAGAACGTGTAGCTGTGGGTGCAGGGTATTTTTGGATCCAGGTTGCAGACAGAGAAGGGTTTAATGCATGAATAACAGCTTTGAGTTACAAACATTACAATTTGTAGGGATGTATCTGGAGCATATATTGTTTTAATATCTGGGCACGCGTGTTTGGTGTTGTGTTTTGGGTGTAGAGGACAGCAGTGAGAGAAGGATGGGTGGAGAAGGAGATTACGGGTAATCAATAACCTACAACAGGAGCCTGGCGCTGTAACCCGATGCTCTTATTATGAGAAAGAAGGAAATAACAGGGAGGGGGGGAAGGGATGGAAAGAGACAGGAGGAAAGAGACAGAAATGCAAGGATGCAGAGAGGAGTGGAGGGTTAGACAGTAGACAGCGTTCTCTGGTTTCTTCTCCTGCGGGATTATGACAGCAGTCTATATTGGACACAATGAGGACGGCTGCTGCTGAATACGTCAGACTGATCTTTCAAACACTGCCATGCATCGATCTGTACGATATTATCCCCGAGTCGAATCATAAGTGTAATTACTATTCTAATACTGAAGAACAACAAAAACGATTTGATAGCGTTCAAAATCGAGTGTGTACATCATTTGTCATGTGGACGGGCTTCAAATTTACACTTGCATTCTTTCCTTGCCATCGAAGTTCAATTTTGTTTGTACACTTCACAAAGCAGTCACAAAACAACTTTGTGATCTAGATCCCTAATGAGCAAGCCAGAGGTGGCAGTGGCAACGAAAAACTCCATGAAATAACACGAGGAAGAAACCTTGAGAGGAACCAGAATCAAAAGGAAAACTTTTCTGGGCGACACTGGTTATTGGTATTTTGCAAATCATTCCAGTATAAAGATGTAGAAGAGTAAAGGCAAACAGTGTGTTTATAAACAGTAGTGTTTATGATTACAGCGGCAGTTCTTAGGTACAGATCCAACCACGTTTGATTATTCACTAAAACAAGAGTGAGACTTGGGCGTAAACTGTTTTTGGGAATCGCAAATCTTTAGGGTATCTGTGTGGGACCATGGACACCTGACCATCGTACACATATGTGGTTCTTCTCCAAACTATTGCCACAAAGTTGGAAGCACACAATTGTTTACGATATTTTTGTATACTGTAGCATTAAGAAGTCCTCTTTACTGGAACTAAGTGGCCCAAACCTGTTCCGACATGACAAAGAACCTGTGCACAAAGCGAGGTCCGTGGAGACATGGTTTGCTAAGGTTGGAGTGGAAGAACTCGAGTGGCATGCACGGAGCCCTGACCTCAACCCCACTGAACACCTTTGGGATGATTCCTCGCCTGACATCAGTGCCTGCCCTCACTAATGCTCTTGTGGCTGAATGAGCACAAATCCCAACAGCCACACTCCACAATCTAGTGGAACCCCAGAACAGTAGAGGTTATGTTCAAAATGCATAGAAAAAAGCTCATATGGGTGTGATGGTCAGGTGTCCATAAACATTTGGCTATATAGTGTACATCTGTGGACTTTGATGGAATGTAGAGTATGTACAAAGCTGTGTTTATATGTAGGAGGCTTTGGGGGCCTCAAGAAATCACCTGACTTCTTAAAATCTAGACTATATTATAAACAACTTGTCAAATCTCTCTATATGTATCTGTAAAAATCTGTGCATACATTAATTAGAATAGCACTGTACTAAACACTTAGAGTGTGTATATGTGTATATGTGTGTGTGTATGTATATATGTATGTATATATATATATATATGTGTGGGTGTGTGTGTGTGTGTGAATATATATTGAAAAACAGCGCTGTGTATATTCTTCTAATATATATATATATATATGTGTGTGTGTGTGTGTGTATATATATATATATTAGAAGGATATACACAGCGTTGTTTTTCAATCCATGAATCTGATTAGTCAGAAGGTGTTGATTTTAGAACAGCAGCTCTGTCAGCTACAAGGGTGTATAGGTGTGGGTGAGTGTGTGTGTGTGTGTGTGAGCAGCATGGAATGAGGATTACTGATTTCAGTAGTTTCACAGTGGTTCAGTTGCACTACTGCAGAAAGAACCTATTGTGTGCCACTAAAACTCCCACAGTCCCAAGTCAACATGCACACTCATCGTTTGTGGGTGTGTGTGCGTGTTTGTGAGATATTTCCAGATGGATATATTTTGAACTAAAACTGTTCTCTTCTCTTCAACCTGTATCTTTCCTTTAGATTGACAATGATATTTTGCAAAGGCTGATGTATACACACACACACACACACACACATACACACACACACACACATACACACACACACACAAACACACACACACATACACACACACACTGCAGTGTTACTCACACTGATCATACTGCAGGTAGCTCAGATATCTCTTGCATGCGCGCACACACACACACACACACACACACACACACAAACACTTTGCATAGAAAAAAAGGCAATCTCACATTGGTTTATCTCATAGTGTGTGTAGGTGCATATGTACAATACAATGAAATTCTTCTCTTTGCATATCCTAGCCTGGAGTTCAGGGTCAGTCATGGTACAATGCCTTTGGAGAAGCAGGGGTTAAGAGGCTTGCTGATTGGCCAAAAATGTGGCAGCTTGGCAGTGCTGGGACTTGAACTCATAATCTTTGGAATGTGAGTCCCAAATTTGGGGACATAGCAATAGTTACCCATCTACAGTATCTCACAAAAGTATCTCTAATATTAATATTAATAATATTAATAATAGTAATAATGGTGGCCACACAAAATATTGACACTTTGGGCCCAATTTGGACATTTTCACTTAGGGGTGTACTTACTTTTGTTGCCAGTGGTTTAGACATTAATGTCTGTGTGTTGAGTTATTTTGAGGGGACAGCAAATTT
>JANDJT010000102.1:5922359-5941820 GCA_024331685.1 Stegophilus panzeri | reverse complement strand
TGAGGCCAAGGGTGTACTTACTTTTTCCACAGAAGAATATCACATCTATTGATATTTCTGTTGAATAAATGATTGAAGTATAATCAACTTCATTAATAGGCACTGTTTCAAAGATGATCAAATGTTTGCTTGTCCAAACATGTCAAAAAAAGTCAACAATTTCGATGGGGTGTACTTATTTTTTCACATGACTGTATATCTATATAATGCTCCAGATATCTGTATGTTTATTTGTGTTCAGATTTAAACCTTGAAGTGGTCTACACTGGAAGGGGTTTTTTGGTATTAAATATGAGCCCTGTGCCAGGGAACACTGGAATACACTGGCAGAAATGCCAGCAATGGTGCTCAGTTCCTCAACCTCAGCTACAACAGTTGTGCTCATAATTAGTCTTTTTTTTTTTTTAAATCCCTCTCATGCAGTTATTTTTTTTTGTTTGTACCTGTCTGAAGTGTTTTGTAACAAATATACTTGGTTCTGTTTCCCAAAATATAAACTAGTAGCCTAATTTAAACCACTGCAAACCACTTGAACAGGCAGTTACTAAGGATGAAGTATTGAACTATGTAAATTCATTGTGTAGCACCACACGTTCATGTTAATGAATGTAGTCTTTGTTTGTCCTGTGAGCTTCATATCTGACTGCATGCTCATTCGCTAAAGACCTCTCACTATCACAGATTTTTTTTATTGGAATCCCAGTAGTACCAATGCATATCTCTAGTCTCAACCAGATGTTTGGCCTTTTTGGCAAGATTTCTTAAAAAAAACCCCAAAAAAACCCCAGCAATATACAGTACACCATGTGATGTTAATTGTTTCTTTTTCAGATGATTCAGACCTATGTTGAACACATTGAACGCTCCAAAATTCAGCAGGCTGGAAGCAACCAGTCAGATACCACAGGCTGCGGAAGAACGTGAGTGTGTGTACAGTGCCCTCCACTAATATTGGCACCCTTGATAAATGAACAAATAAGGCTGTGAAAAATTGTCTTTATTGTTCAACCTTTTGATCCTTTGTTCAAAACAGTTCACAAAAATATGCTGCTGTCATGGATATCAAACAATTGCATACAAAACACAGGTTTATCCAAAAATATATACAATTATTGGCACCCTTTTAGTCAATACTTTGTGCTCCCTCCCTTTGCCAAGAAAACAGCTCTGAGTCTTCTCCTATAATGCCTGATGAGGTTGGAGAATACATGGCAAGGGAGACCATTCCTCCATACAGAATCTCTCCAGATCCTTCAAATGTATTTTTTTGTGAATTCTTTTAACGAAAGATTCAAAGGTTAAACAATAAAGACAATTTTTCACAACCTTCTTTGCTCATATTTACCAAGGGTGCCAATATTAATGGAGGCCATTGTATGTGTGTGTTTAACCAGTATGCCTTTGGTTTAAATGTAATTGTTGACCATATTGACACATTGTATGTGTTTGTTGCTTTTATGCTTTCCGCTTGCATGTGCTATATACAGTATTAAGGTGCATACTGTATAAACCTGCTTTGTTGAGATCCCATGATTAAAGCAGTCGTCATGGAGATGGTGTTGCTAAGCACTCATTGGACTGAGATACTGGCTGACAGTCTGTCAGTTCATGCTTAGTCACAGGCTTTGTCATCGCTGGCCCTCAAAAAGACACCCATTACACACACACACACACTCACCAAAATGTGCACATTACTGCCCACACATAGTCACATGCTCTTCGGCTGCTCATGTAATCCATTAGCGAAGTCGTGATTGCAACTTCTGAGTGTTGCATCACTAATGTTAGCTAGCTAGCGGTTTTGCTATCTTCTTCACATTTCTCTCATTGTAAAAATATACTATAATGCAACCAGTGGTTTGGTGACTGCTAAAAGTAATCTGTGTGTAGAAAAATGAAGAATTACCTGCCATTGAATGTAGATATTGGAACTTTCTTTCACCATGATGGATTGTTCTCGGTTGTAGCAAGTCAGTTATAGCCGTTTTCCAATTAATGGGATTCTCATGTGCGACCTTTATGATAATCCTGAGAGCACATTAGGCAAACAATTCTTGGACATAATGATTAGATTGTTCTTCACTTCTTGTTCAGACAATACATACACACACAGATATTCATGTAATATATCTTTTGCATCTGTTTTCCTTGCACAAATAGTATATCCATTTTGTCTTTCAGAGCTTGAACATTTGAATAAGATTATAATACAAGATCATAATACTTTTATTAAGATCATGCTTTGTATTATGACTGATTTGCATTATGTGTGCTGTGTTATGTTATGTTAAATATACCATGTTCTGTGAAAAGGACATGTGTGTGTCTTTGTCTGTGTTCATAAGTCTAATTCGCACCTTTCTCGGTGTGCCGCTCTCTCTCTCACTCTCGCTCTCTCTCTCTCTCTCTCTCTCTCTCTCTCTCTCTCTGTGTCTGTGTATGTGTGTGCTCTGCTGTGCTTGTCTCCTCAGTCAACGCAACACCCGGAGGAAAAGGTAAAAATGCCGCACAATCCTATCTGCCTCTACGAAGATTATCTCTCCCTGTTCCTACCCCAGTTCTAATTTTATTCCTAGTAAAGGAATATGACTCCCTCCTGATTGAATGACCCTGGCCATACACTGAAAAATCGATACCTCTTTCTCCTTTGTGTGCGTTCACATGACCCAGGCTCACATGTCTGTTATGGGCTGATTTTTACTGCGCTTTGACCTTAAAGGAAAAGTCCACCCTCAAACACATTCTGTTTATATTGAAATGTTTGTGGCGTGCTTAGCAATTTTGGTGCTAATTTGTTGGTTGATGCTGTATATTTGTTGTTCTTGTAAGAAGTTAGTGGTAGTTGCTTGTGCAGTTACAATTAAAAGTTTTAACTATCTCCGCTGTTTCGCAGGTTCCTTTCCTAGCGACAGTCAGCATCGTATTAATTAGAAATCCAACAATAAACATTGGACTCGATGTTCCTGGATGCAGTGCAGCTGTCTGACACAGTCATGGCAGAGACTCGGCTCAGCTAGTTAGTGATCAGCAAGATGACAAGCACAACGATGTTGACTGTGGTATTAGCATGAACGTTGAAGCTTTGGAAGCTGATCTGTTTGAGCAGTGTGTACAGATGAGGAAGTGACAGACCTGAACAGACTGAACAACTAAAGCTCTGCTGCATCACACTCTTTAAGTAGAGATAAAGCAAGGGTTAATTCCTACTGGTAGCACTATCATCAGGTAGTCGAATGGCATTGTGGGTAATGGAGGACACTATTAACCAAAGTGAAAATAGAAAAACATGTAGATGAAAAAGGTTTAAACTAAAAACAATTTACTCAGAATTTCATTACGAAATACTGAAGATCACATGTAAGCATGTTATAAAGATTAAGAGTGGATTTTTCCTTTAAGTCCTTTTGTATTAGTTTATGCCACATATCTAATTCCCTGTGTGTGTGTGTGTGTGTCTCATTCTCTCTCTTTAGTAAAGCAGAGCGACCTCCTTCGTTGAGTCTCTTTCCCACCGGGGATGCTATGGTACGTGGGGGTCACGGGGGGGCTAAAACGACGTCGACAGACGCCTGGCATGCCAGTGATCTGGGTCGAGCCGTCTACGCCCCTGGCTTCCAGGTGCGACAGATAGGGCGCCTTGTCATGCCGCAGCTGGGCAAGGAGTCGTCATAATGACATCACTGTTCTGCCCGCTCCTTTCTCCCTCTCACCTGCTCGTGTCCCTGGAAGACAAGTTCTGTCACTTGTCATACTGGATGCCAGCAGGCATGCAGGGATGCATAATGTTCATTTAGTTACAGCAAAATGTGTAATATACACTCACCATCCATTTTAGGAACACCTGTACACTTGCACATTCATGCACTTATCTAATCGGCCAATCATGTGACAGCAGCACAATGCAAAAAAATCATGCAGATACAGCTCAAGAGCTTCAGTTCACATCAAACATCACAATGGGGAAAAAGTGTGATTTCTGTGACTGTAACCGTGGCATGGATGTTGGCACCAGAAGGGCTGGTTTGAGTATTTCAGAAACTGCTGATCTGATCTGGGAATTTCACACACAACAGTTTACATGGAATGATGCGAAAAAAAACCACTGAGCGAGCGCCAGTTCTGTGGGTGAAATGCATTGTTGATAAGAGAGGATATAGTAACTCAAATAATCACTCTTTATGACCCTGGTGAGCAGAAAAGCTCTGAGATGCTGAGATGCTTTTCTGCTCACCACGGTTGTAAAGAGCTATTATTTGAGTTACTAGAGACTTCCTGTCAGCTCAGACCGGTCTGGTCATTCTCCTCTGATCTCTCTCATCAATGCGGTGTTTCAGCCTGTAAACCCCTCACATACAGGGTGTTTTTTGTTTTTCGCACCATTCTGTGTAAACTTTAGAGACGTGAAAAGGAGATCAGCAGTTTCTGAAATACTAAAACCAGCCCATCTGGCACCAACAACCATGCCACGGTTAAAGTCACAGAGATCACACTTTTTCTTCATTCTGATGTTTGATGTGAAGCTCTTGACCTGTGTCTGCATGATTTTTTTTGCATTACACTGCTGCCACATGATTGGCTGGTTAGATAACTGCATAAATGTTCAGGTGTACAGGTGTTCCTATTAAAGTGGTCAGTGAGTGTATTTTTGCTTTCTTTTATTGCAAAGGATTATTTTTTAGCTCTGCAGTGAATCATGACTTTAGTTTCATTGGCTCCTGATTTTGTCTTGCTTATAAAAGCATTTATGCAAATATAAACCAAAAAAAGCAGAATACATGTATCTACTCATTTTAGGATGCTACATGCTGTAGAAGCCTTTTAGGAAAACAGTGCTTTTAGGAAAGAGACAGATCCTGCGGAGGTTGACACTCAAAAGTTGGTGCTCAAGTCAAATCCAGTCATGTTTTCCCACCAGACAGTGCTGCATAGAAACCAACCAGAGTGTATTGTTCCAGTGCCAAATGATTCACCCTGTAGTAAATGACTCATATTAAATTTGGTTACTGTTCCTGCAAGGCTACCAAATACGTGTGGGTGAAATAACAAAAATATCACATCACGAGACCTGAAGACAGTTAAAATTAGTTTGATTAAAAGCATTTGCCCTGTCGTCGTGAGATTGCGTGTTTGAATCCTGAAGATTTCACAGCCATCTTTTGGCCAGGATTCAAAAGGTGCAAAATTGGCCATGCTCTTTCGGCGGGAAGGATGGCATACTCTTTCACAAATGTCAATCATAGCAACACTAGCCAATCACACGCATCTGTGAGCTAGATAGCACGTTCCTCAGAGTGTGTTACACTGCTCTGCGATGCAGCATGAGCAGCAGTTTGACAAGATGTGGCTGTTTAGCTTCATGTGTCTTCGAGGAAACATGTTAACCTTCACCCTTCCCAGTTGGTAGCTGTCATATGATAGGGTAGAGCTGGCTAGTGGGAGGGAATTTACAAGTGACTAAATTGGGGAGAAAATTGTGTGTGAGGTATTAGTTTGATTATATATTTATATTATTATGTCTACATGTTGCCATATCGTCCTGCCGTTAATACTGAGTACTGATCAGGGGTGTATGAATGTAGCTAGAACACATGTCTGTTTGGTCAAGTGCTTTATTTTTCTTCACATAAGAGAAATCACTCACATTTCAAGAAAAATTATGTCCCCTCCAGGGTACACCTCCTATTCAGATAAGTAACTGTAGTGAGCTATAATGCACTGTCTGGTGGGGACACCTCCTAAGTCATAAACTTAGGAAAAAAAGGTGTAAAGTGATGAAAATCTATCTATCACTCCAAGTCCAAGACTTAGACCATACTACATCACTAGGTTCTGATTACAACCATGAAGATGGCTGCATTTACACTGTGGGCCTTGATACACAGTTCTGCTATTGTGACACCGACCTGATTTTTTGTCCCGCCTGTTTACNNNATATATACACACGATTGCCGTGTTTACATCATTTCCTTGCAAAAATGTGCTAGGCTGAAAACTTTTTACCTGTATTATCACTGTGGATGAATATAACCCCCACCATAGAAGAGATCTTTTTTTTTTTTTTTAGACTTTATTCAAAATAATGTTATAATTTTATGAGACCCCAGGCTGTCTGTCTGTCTGCGTAAACGTGTTGTGCTGGTATTGTTGCGGCTTGCGATAGGAGCCGGCCATCACACTCAGGCAGTAACTTCAGAAATAACAGCAAAATTGGATGAATACAAATTCATGGCACGCTGTTCATTATTTTGAGGGTGTTTATAGCACTGCAGTTTTAAGTGCATTTATTATTCACATTTAACTGCTGAGCTACAAAAATCTACCTTCTTTAAAGATAGAACAAAAATGGCCATGTCCATACTTCCTGTTTTCTATGTGACTCATTGGTCACATGACTGAGCAGTGCTTGTTGCTTATTTGTGGCTTTGATGATGCTTTAATGGACAAATTACATCAAAGTGTTTCCATTCTACGTCAATTTTGTGTGTGTGTGTGTGTGTGTGTGTATTTAATAGTAATTTATGTCATTCTATAATGTTAATGCACTGCTGAGTCAATTCAATATCAATTCAAATGATTTGTGTATTTGTACTTAAATGTGTGTGTTTCTGACCCCCCCCCCAAATAAAGGAGGACGGCTCAGAGTCTGACTCAGTTGTGGCCTCACCCAGCAGCACAGGCAGCAAATCAAACACTCCCACCTCATCTGTTCCCTCGGCAACAGTTACCCCTCTCAATGAGCCGATGGTTCCTTCTGGAGAGTTAGACATGTGCCGGGGGCGGAGCCGCAAAAACGCCAAGAGGCTCAGCAGGAATATGGAAGTGCAGGTCTCACAGGAGACCAGGAATGTCAGCATCGGTGAGAGAGAGAGAGAGAGAGAGAGAAGGACAAGAAAATGCAGGAATTCCATATGTAATAGTTACAGTGTCTCATATAAAATCTATACAATTGCATACAAGACAAGATGCTTTGTGGGATTCTTCTCAATACTATGCACCATAGCCTCAGTTAGCCAATATAATCACTTATCATATGCCAATCTTTGCTAGGGGTTTAAGGAATGCAAATGTGTTCATGAAAATGAAGCCCAATTCTCTGTGGTAACCCACACTGCATGTATGTGTGTGTGTATACGCAGGTATGGGAAGCAGTGATGAGTGGTCTGAGTTTCAGGAAATCATAGATTCTACACCAGAGTTAGATATGTGCATGGATCCTCGTATCTATGGTGGAGGAAACAGGTGTGAAAGCTTGAGTGTCCTGCAGATTAATTACAGTGTTAATATACAATTTGAGTTTTTACATGTAGAGAAGAATATAAGGCAAAATACAGAATAGCACCTTTTAGTTTTTGATTTATTCTGAAAATAAACAGTATTTTTTCATATAGAAAGGGTGTTTTCCAACACTTTTATTTTGAATGCAATTTTTAGCACCCAAACGGTTTGATTTTCTCTCAGGTGCATTATAATTATTTATCCATATTTACTACATTCACTGCATCTTGCATTTGTACTGTTTATATGGAGCAGTACTTGGACAGCAAACTGACTATTTACTGCAAAGTCAGTAATGTTTCAATATTGAAAGTGTGGGTTTAGGGCTGTATCCAAAAATTCAATATTATATATAATATTTATAGTTATAACTATATAGTCTAATATTCATAAATGGGTTACGCACACATGTATTTCGATTTTTCTGAGCTGTTAATTCAGATGATTAAAATGATCTGTTATTCAGACATATAGTTGTATTGAGAAGAGGTACAAGACAGGGTTTTTTCAGTAGATGTTCCCCTCTTTGCTGTCAATATGCTCATTTGCTAATATGTCAATAAACGCAAGAGAGATTTTACAAATATAAAATAAAAAAAGCGTAATCTGATGATTTATTTACTATAATTCATTCAAATAAATGTAATCTTATAACACTACTTTATCTCTGTGTATGAATTCTAGATCTTACGACCCGTATATAAATAAGTAACGAAAATAAGCCGTTATTTTTATCCTTTCAGTCAAATTTTGTACTGCCAGTGCTGGCAACTGACCATGATATAGGCGAGATAATCCACGACTCGGTGTGCATTACACACACCTAGCTGTGGATTTTCCCTTACATATCTAACAAGAGTCTAGTATATTGCTGCATGAATAGTCCAGGATGTATTTATAATAATCACTGCAAAGTTGGTTTAAAAATATGGCTTCCACATTCGTTATTAGAAAGCATATACTGTAAAATAGCACTTGATCCAGCACATCAAATTATTTTTCTATTTGAACTTTTTTTTATATTACTTTTATTTATATACACTAATTGTACTTATGCCTGTGGTCTGAACACTGATGTGCACAATTTTGGTTCTCATTATGCTCACAAATTAATTCTGAATATGGCCCTAAAAGAATATATACTTACATGTTATTTTTGTTCATTATTTAGTATGTTGTTATTTTTTCAGTCCATCTCAGGGCATAGTGAACGAGGCATTTGGCATCAACACAGACTCGCTGTACCACGAGATCAAAGACGCCAAATCTGACATCATCGGCGATGTGGATGCTGGAGCGGAGCTGCTCGGTAAGCTCTAGTCATGACAATCTTATGAGGTTTTTATCTTCACTGTACTGTTGATTCGTAGCTCCTCATAAATGCAGCCCTATGATTTGTTCATGGCCTGTATTTATGAATTTCCATATGAATGTTTTGCTTTTAAATTAGCAACTTAGCTAAGCAAGTGATCTTTGCACGTTGACCTGCATGACCTTTTTGTATATTGGCTACATTGCTAACAAAGGCCGCTGGGATATCACGCTTGCCCCATGGCTGCAGCACCCCAACCATCAAACCCATTGTGAAAGAGGGAAACCTTTCATTTGAGTATGTTTGGCTTAAAGAGAGATTTGATCTGTTTATCTTAGATTGGGGCGTTTTACATTTGTTTTTAGTTTACTGTAAAGGTAGAATTTGATTTGTTTATCTCAGTGTGAAGGTGGTGCTTTGATTTGATCGGCCGTCTCACTCACTGACCCTTGACCCCTCTCTGTGCTTCCTTCCCGTGTGTGCTTCTCCTGGCCATGCCCCTAGGGGAATTCTCAGGTGTGTATCTCATCACTCATCAGTTTATTATTTATAATATTTTTATTTCTCTGCTCTTTTACCTCCACACTTTTGTCATGTTTGATATGAATAGAATAGAGTTACATCTCATTTTAACACCAATTTTAAAAACAACACTGTTGCAGTTTTCTTCTGTAATTTTTTTCCGAGTGAAACAGGTAGTGTTTTTCTACTCAGGGATAGCTGGGAGTGGGGGAAAGTGAAAGATGACACGATTAATTACATATTTTTAACATCCGCATGTGCATGGTGATGTAATCAAAAATGAAAAGCTGTTTAGAAGTGGACATTAATAGAATAGAATAGAATATGATGCTTTAATCAGCAAAAATCGGTCAAATAATCATAATTTAAAAAAAGCAATCTAATAAAGAGAAATATTAGTTGAATTTGCCAATATTCAAGACATTTTTACTTACAGTGTGTCTTAAATGATTGAAACTGATGTGCAGGAAATGAAGTTAGTTGATTATTTTGGCATTACATCAGTTTCAGCTGCAGCTTTTGATAGGTCTCGTGTTGTGAACAGGTGCATTTTTAAAGCTAACAAGGATTATCACAATCATTCTGATCAGAATCATGGTTGTAACTGTAATTTTGGTGACTGGACATGTATTCAGTCATCCGAGAGACTTTATCAGTTCTGTACAAATTTACATACTTACTTACTTACTTACTTACACTTGCCAAGACTGACAAGACATTCATATAACTTGGATGACTGAATACCACTTTATATATTCAGTTTAGACTTTTTCTCATTCTGCTATTCATATGATGTTTAGGTATGTGTGACGGCCTGGGAAAACCCTTTGCCTGGTGCAATTTTGATATTTTCTATTAGATATACTAGAAGTTTTCCTGAACTGAAATATGCCTCTCTTTGCATGTATCTCAATCAGGAGTACACTCAAAAAATGAATTAATTACTCTTACTTAATTTAATTGAAGAAAGTTTTTACACACAATTTAATTTAGTTCATTTAAAATAAATCAGTTTAGTTGGGTCAACACAATTTAGTTGGTTTAGGTCAAATTAATTTACTCTAGTATGTTTAATTAACTTTATTACCTTTGTCAAACAAAATTTTCTTATGTTGGTCCAACTTATTTTTTTATATTAATATACTGAGGTTTAATTAATTTTCTTAAGCTGTTTCATTCATCATTACACACAATGTATATAATGAACAAATAAGAAAAGACCGGTGTCAGTACTGACATTAGTATAGATCACAGAGTGCACACAGCCTAAGCACAAGCGCCACACTTCAGCACAACGCTAACCACAAAATTCAAAAACATTACAGAAACTCTTTCAAATGTCCAATATAACTGAACATTTAACACTAACATGTCTTTCTCTTTACTGAAAAACACATAAAATAACACTTAATCCCTAATTTTACTCTTTTAATGCAGTCCCTTGCAAAGCATACTGGGAATTACTGAGCCACTGCCCAATTAGTTATATCAACAGAAATGATTCATGTAGTTTTAACCCAAATGAATTAAGTAAATTTCAGTTTTAAATATATTAGGTGGATTGAACACAATGAAATTCAAAAATCATGTTACTTTAGCTCATTCTACTTAATTAAACTGAACAAGAGGCAAAAATAATTTTCTGAGTGTAAAGTTATAGTATTTTAAATTCTGGTTACCTCCAAAACTGAAAAGGGAGAAAACTGCATTTAAAGATTCCACTCCAACTGAAGCGCAGGAGCACTATGGGCAATTTGTTTGTATCTGATTACGAAATGAATTGATTGTATGTAGGCATGTAGCTATCCAACTACTTGATCAAATCATGAAATTCTCTGTATGAAGAAATCACACTTAGCTAGAGAGGTTTTAGGCATCTTTAAGCCGATTTATACTTGCAGAATTGTTCACATGCTCTCCTGCATGGTTTATTCCATCTGAAGGAGTAAAAGTTATATTCACTAGCTGGAACGTCAAAGCCAAAACATACTTGTCCATCAGGTATCCAAGTCAAACCTTAAAATGTTTTAGCGATTTCATGCTAAACTGATGTTAAACTCTGTTAAAACTTTCTGCCTTTGTCGTGATTGTTGTCATGAGTTCTGTCTCAAATCTAAAACATTACATTCAAAATTATTTATTAATCTGGAAAATCTAGAAAGCAAACCTTTCGGTAGGCTTGAAGACTACATAATACTACATAAGTCCAATCTTATCCGGACAGGGCCGGTGTGGACTAAGCAGAAGCCACACCTGAATCTATTAAAAGCCAATATAAGCTGATTCAACAGGTGGAATCAGTTGTGGCTCAAAACCTGCCCCCACACTGACCCTTTGCGGATAAGATTGGACACCCCTGATATAAGAGGTTTATAAAATGAAATATGAAAATCAGTTAGTGTTAGTACTCAGTAAAGGTCTATCACAGTATATAAGTATGCATTTTGAGACATAACGCTATTTTTCATTAGTCAGTTGCTGACACAGTGTCATATTGTGCTATACTGCCCCGACTATTTACACCATGCGGACGCAACAGGATACATGCGGCAGCCATCTTGAATATGCGTACACAAAGTTATAAACAAGTATCATACATCCTTTAGGCAATCTGACTGTTTGTGCCACCATTTAAGTTAAACTGGCTCCTTATACACCATGGTGTTTTCAGAAAAATAGCCAAAATCTCCACATTTTTAGGGGGGAAATATATTTATGGTTTCTTAAAGTTGAGATGTCAAATTATACTATATCCTTTTATATTATGTTAACCTGAGTTTTTGTCTTTTTTGGCTGCTTGCCAGAATTCAGCCAGTGTGAAATTTGACAGCTTTTCCCCTCAGACCACCTCATAAAATATAGTCTGCGTGTGTGTGCGTGCGCGTGTGCGTGATCACACATGCATATGTATGTGTATGTACAGTAAATCCCTCACCCAAAACTATATCTCACCAGAAGCTTTCCTGTTTTCTCCTTCTTTGTCTTTCTATCTCTTTTATCCCTTTTTTAAATTTCCTTTGCACCATGATGCCCTCTTCATGTTCCTCTTTCTTCTCTCCTTCTTTTATTTCACTCTTACTCCTTGTTACTTTCCCCTCATTATCCTGCTGCCCCACTTTGCCTCTTTTTTGGCGCGCTCTCAGTGCGGGATGATTTCTTTGGTAAGGCTCTGGCCCTGCTGATTCCTCCATGTCTATGTGTTTTTTGTGCCCCATGCTGACATGATGGTAACCCCCGCCCCCTTTCCTATGCTGTGATGTCATTTCCTGCGGCTCTTCTGCTATGGCATCTTTCATTAGCATTGCTTCGGAATGGCCATATTTAATTTTTTATTTAATGGTCAAGTTTGAAGTCCTCTGTGAATAGTTTTACAATTTGTTTTGTAATTGTTATAAAAGTACCTGCATCTAAGTTGCATTTTATTGAACAGCTTGTTTATGAGTTGGATTGTATTTGTGCTGCCCTCCCCCCCTCCGTGATCAAGTTACCATGTTGTTTGCATATATGTAGCACTCATGAGTTAAACTAAACCTCCTCAATTTTTTTATTTAAATAAAAAAAAATATTTAAAAATGAAAGAAACTAAGTTATAGTACCACACACACTAAATAACTAATATCAAGATTATTTGGAGGCCAGTGCTGATTAACTGTATCTCACAGGGATGGGGAAAGAGGTGGAGAACCTTCTCACAGAGAACAAACAACTACTGGAGACCAAGTAAGAAATGTGTTTGTGTGTGTGTGTGTTTTATGCACATGCTGTATGTCTGTTCGTATGATTTTTCACTGACCATTCCTCTCTGCTTAGGAATGCTCTGAACATTGTGAAGAACGACCTGATCGCTAAAGTGGACGAGCTGTCGGGAGAGCATGAGGTCCTGAGGGAGGAACTGGAGGCAGTTAAACAGTCCAAGAACAAAGTGGACACCAGAGTCAAAGAGCTGGAGGAGGAGCTGAAGAGGTACAGCACTGTGAACAAAGTATTTGCCCCCATCCTGATTTCTTCTGTTTTTGTGTATATCTCATACTAAATTGTTACTAAAACACAAAATACAGTTTTTAAATGATAATGTTATTTATTGAAGCTTAAAAAAAGTTATCCGGTACCAACTGGAACTGTGTGAAAATGTATTTGCCCCCATAGTTACCAATTCCTCAAATCTATGAAACTGCATTCATAATGGGGTTCAGCTGGACTAGACACAATCAGGACTGATTACTGCAAACCCTGTTCAATCAAATCAACACTTAAATAGAACTGAACAGGATGAAGTTGGTTAAAAGGTCTTACCCAGTAACACACTATGCCAAAATTGAAAGAAATTTCAGAAATTATGAGGAAGAAGGCGATTGAAATACATCAGTTTGGGAAATGTTACAAAGCTATTTCACAGGCTCTGGGACTCCAAAGAACCACAGTGAGGTCCATTATCTCCAAATGGAAAAATTGGGCACAGTAGTGGCCGACCTTCCAAAATTCCTCCAAGAGCACAGCAACGATTCAACCAGCAAGTCACAAAAGAGCCAAGGACAACATCTAAGGAACTACAGGCCTCTCTTGCAGCAATTAAGGTCACTGTTCATGACTCCACTATCAGAAAGACACTGGGTCAAAATGGCATCCATGGAAGAGTGATGAGGTAAAAACTACTGCTAACCCACAAGAACATTAAGGCATTGTCTGAATCTTGCGAAAACACACCTTGATGATCCTCAAACCTTTTGGGAGAATGTTCTGTGGACTGATGAGTTGAAAGTGGAACTGTTTAGAAGACAGGGGTCCCGTTACATCTGGCGTAAACCAAACACAGAATTCCACAAAGAACATCAAGCTTTTGGTTGCAGTTATTGCTGCTAAAGGTGGCACAAACAGAAGTTTATAGGTGCAGTTAGTTTTTCACATTAGTGATAGGTGTTGGATAACATTTTTTTGCTTCAATTAAAAATAAATAAATAAAATAATAAAAACTATATTGTGCGTTTACTCAGGTTGCCTTTGTTTTATGTTGTATTTCGAAGCTCTGAAGATCTAAAACTATTCAGTATGAGATGTACACAAAAACAGAAGAAATCAGGATGGGGGCAAATACATCTTCACGGCACTGTCCATATCTCAATTTTCCTTTTTCAGACATCCTTTTTCTGAGGTGGGAAGTAACAATTACTAACATTTACTTAAGCCTGGTTTTTAAATATCAGCATTTTACTTGAGTTTTTCTTTCACTTAATACTTTTGACTTTTCCTCACTAAATTATAAAAAAAAAAGTCAAATCTCTCCTTTCTACATTTTGAAACACTACATCACTGCTTCAAGGACCTAAATCCTAACAAATCTAAACTTTAACAGATGTAACAGCAAGAACGAGATCTAATACCCACCTCTGTAAGCTATCTGCAGCTGTGTACCCTTTGTATTTATCATAATTTATTGTATTTGGATTGTAACAGCCAGCTAGGATTATTCAGCTCATTTGTAACATCAGCTACCTAATGTTTGGAAGATTAGCAATAAAGCTGTTAAGCTATTTTTCCCTACATTCCTTTGTTCCTTGGTGAAGGAGGTGCTAATTTAACACAGGTGAAGGAGGTGTTAATTTAACACAGTAACTAAAATTACTTAGACAGACACCTTTTACATTTGTGAATCATCCTTGTATTTTTACTTTAATACTTAAATGTAAGTGTTTATGCTTTTCTAATCTAACTTCAGTGAAGGATTTGAAGCTGTGCTTGAACCTTTACCAGAAGATTTATTTAGATCAGTAATTTTACTTTTACTTGAGTATAGAATGTTCATTGTAGGTACGTTTCCAACAAAGTTCAGGAACCTGTAGAGGAACTAAATTGTTCCGGTAAGAAGAAGTGTACGATTTCTGGACAAGTTCCTGGTTCGCATTTCACACTGCTGTGTGAATAACAACAAGCTTCTAAATAACTAACGTTCACAATGATTCAGAATCACCACTCATGTCTAGAGTCCCTTTACCTCAGTATTACTGGACATGTATCATCCAAGGTGACAGAAATAAACCCATAATAAACAAAATCATCATGGGGAAATCCTTTCATCCTTTCACAAGGCTGTGTGTTTCTGGTTTGTCCAATCCTATGCTGACGTGCAGCTGTGCATAATCGACTCTTAACTTCATCTCCCCAGGCTGAGAGCTGAGGCACTCGGAGCATCTCAGGACTCAAAGGATGAAGGAGGAGAGGATGTAAGTCTCACACTCTCTTCAATTAAATAACACAATCTAAGAATCTTACCTGCTTAAGTTCAATTACGCATAAGTAAAAAATGGTGTGACACCAACATGTGATAGTGTGTGATATAATTCTAGTTTAAGTTATCTCACTAATGAACAGACAACTTTAAATGGCTGTAAATGGCTATGCTCAACCACACTCAAACCTGAAACCTTGGGGTGACTTTTGATGACCACTTGAACTTGAACTACAGACCACATTTCAACTGCACAGTACTGTAGGTTCATTCTGTATAACATCAAGAAAATCAGACCCTGTCTCACTGATCAGGCCACACAGCTAGTCCAGGCTCTTGTTATCTCAAAACTGGACTACTGCAACGAACTACCCTTGAGTCTCCCAGCCAGCTCCACCAAACCCCTTCAGATGATTCAGAATGCAGTAGCACGCCCTGTTTTCAACCAGCCCAAAAAGAACCCATGTCATACCCCTCTCCATCTTCCTGTCAAATCAAATTCAAGATCTTGATGCTCACATACAAGACCTGGAACTGCACTCTCAACACCTTTGACATTTGTGAATCATCCTTGTACTTTTACTTTAATACTTAAATGTAATTTTTATACTTTTCTAATTTAACTTCAGTGAAGGATTTGAAGCTGTGCTTCAACCTTTACCAGAAATAAACCCAAGGTGACAGAAATAAGCCCTCAACACTCTCCTTGAGCTTTATGTTCCCTCGCGCAACCTGCGATTAGTTAACGACAGACACCTGGTGGTGCCTACACAGCGAGGCATGAGGTCCCTTTCCAAAACCTTCAAACTGACTGTCCCTCAGTGGTGGCCAGACAGCTAGTCCAGGCTCTTCCACCCTCAATTCGGACAGCAGAATACATCACTATCTTCAAAAAACTGCTGAAGTACCACCTTTTCCGTGAACACTTAACTAACCCCTAACTTGTCCCCTGGCCTTTAGATGCTATGTTTATTTAACACACATATTCCGTGCATTGATGCTTTGGCACATTCCTCACAAAAAGTTTAATTTCCTGACTCATAAATATGGTACTTTAACCAGCTTTGCTTCTAACCACTAACCTCCACCTGCTTGTGTGGTGTTTGTTTCCCTTTTGTGTTTGTTCTTGTGGGATTTGTGTGTTGGAATACGGCACAGTATTCGTCCTCACTGCAGGACGACGTGGCCATGACACAGAGGCGCAGGTTCACACGGGTCGAGATGGCGCGCGTCCTGATGGAACGCAACCAGTACAAAGAGAGGCTGATGGAGCTGCAGGAGGCCGTCCGCTGGACTGAGATGATCAGGTCAGGGTTAGACGCGTTCATATACATTTGATCTCTTGTACCCAGAGAAACATACATCACACTGCTCCCTGGTGCAGAACACACACTGAGTACATGCCTGAACATTCATGCACTCACTTTAGGTCATGTGTGTCTTTGTTTCTCTTTTTCTTTCCATCTCTATTACAGAGCTTCTAGGGAGAGTCCTCAAATCCAAGAGAAGAAGAAATCGACCATCTGGCAGTTGTGAGTTTGTCTGATCCTTGCATCTGATACTTGCATATTCATTTTTATATTTAACTTGTGTTCAGTGAAATTCAATGAAAGTTTAAACTACATGTTGGTCTAGTTTGGTTAACTGCTTCCTGCAATTCCGTTCGACTACCCACTGATAGTGATGCGAATGGGATTTAGCCCTCATTTCATCTCTACTTAAAGAGAGTGATGCAGCAGCGCTTTAGTTCTTTATTTTGTCCAGCATTCTCACCATTTGTACAGTCTGCTCAAAAAGTCTGATCCGGTTTCAAAGCTTCAACATTCATTCTAATACCATCTAATGCCAGTTTCTGAACGGTAGACAACCTCTAATAGCAAACTAGCACCAGAATTGCTAAGCACATTTGAAATATTTTGGTATAAACATATTTAATGTGTTTCAGGGTGGAGTTTTCCTTTAAGCAGCTACAGAGAAAACAAAGACCACAATGCAGCTTTCTAGGATTTGTTTTAAACAAGATGACAGTGTTGTAAACCTCTCCTTTTATTTTCCCTCTAGCTTTGCACGTCTCTTCAGCTCATCCTCAAGCCCTCCTCCAGTGAAGCGGCCATACACCAGTGTCAACATCCACTACAGATCCCCCTCTCCTGCAGGCTTCAACCAGAGACGCTCGCACACCATGTGCCAGATCTCCACCTCCAACCACACACTCGAGTTCTTCCCTGAGGAGTGAGAACATGCAACAACACCCACACATACAGTGCATACATGTTTACAAATTAGTGCAGGCACACAAATACTGTTACGCATATACACACAGACCACAGGCTTTAAAACTGCACAGGAAGCATCAGTGAAATGTTTACCAGTGCAGCTTAAAAAACTTGATAACATTCCATCTGAGCATTCCATCTAAAACATTAGAAATGGAGCATTGCGTTGTCCATTTTCCATTCTGGCTTAAGGTAAAAATACACCTTTATGCAAATAAAGGTTTATTTTACACCTCATAAGGGAAATACTTGAAAGCCACTTTTAGGCTGGTGGCAAATAGATATGTAAACGAATATGCCTGAAGGTTAGGTATTAAATGTGTATAAGCCCATTACTATTGCTTTAATGGAAAATGATAGAAAAAAAGGCGTACATTTATCTAAATTTATCTAAATGCCATAATGTCTCAAAACAATCAGAATGTCACTCAGATCCCTACATGGTTTTGTATTAGGTATTCACCACATGTTCGCACCTCTGATACTTGAAAAATGCACACTCATGTTCATATTGTAGTTTTCCGAAGTGTGTCAGTGCCTTTACTCGTTGTTATACTTTCGTTTTCAGTTTCATTTTGACTTCTCTGGGAGTCTCTTTGAAATCTGAACTCGCCATGGATATTGAGAACAATTGGCGCACACAAAAACCTCATTTGCATGTTTTATACCCTTATTTGTACGTGATGTAATTATTTGCGCATGCTAATAAGTACTTTTTATTTCAGATCTTAGTAAATCAGAACCTCTATGTTTTAATGGAGCAAAGCTCAGTGTTTAAATTAATTTAAAAGCAAGGTTTTAAACGATTACTTTGGGTTGCACGGCTTTTCTGCGAGTCACTGAGTAAACCCCAAGTTCAGTTTCGTAATAAAATAAACCACTTTAATGACTATTGGACATAACTTTTGTTAAATTTATAATAACTAGTCCAGGCTGGTTTATGCTGGTAAGTTATGAGCTGGTTGTCTAGCTAAATCTTGCTGGTTGCATTATACTGTCTAGGTAGTGATTTTCAGATTACTTGAGAAAACTCGGTGTTGGTGAGGCAGACCATTTTGTACAAAAAGGAAGGAGGTCATTTATATTCTAGCTACTTGACAAGCTACAGAATAGATTCATTCAATCAGTCATCTTCAGTGACTGATTTATCCTAATCAGGCTGTGGATCACGAGCCCACACAGGATTTGTACAGGTTCCTTGAAACCTTGATTTTTTTTAAAGCTTGAAATATGCTTCATATTGAATAAATGGCTAGCAATTGGTTGATTTTTCCATTACAAATGAACTGTAGAATATTTGCTAGAAGATATTTTTCATCCATCTCCAGGAAGTGCTTTATACTGGTCTGGGTCACACTGAACCCAAAGCCTATCACAGAAACATTAAATGCACCCCGAATGGCTAGAAAACATTAGCATGTCATATTTTCAACAATTAATTAAGTTGGGTGGGTTACATGCTTATATAGTATGGAGTCAGTATAACACTTCAGTAAGACACATCTGAAATTTAATCACTTTGTGAATCGCTTTGTGAATGCTACATAGACAAATACTCTTGCATACTTGTCAATATTTGTGGATTTCTCTGTGCAACACATTCCTGATATTGTATACAATACATTATTCATTATTCATCTGGTGTAGCTGATATTTCCAAAGTGCTATGCTGCTCCCCCTGCTGCACAAAACATATACCTTTACACATACATACAGTGCTCTTGACTAATATTGACATCCTTAAATATGTAAGGTAAATATGAGCAAAAAATTGTCTTTATTGTTTAACCTTTTGAACTTTTGTTAAAAAAATTCACAAAAATACTCTGCTCTCATGGATATCAAACAATTGC
>JANDJT010000102.1:5909580-5921609 GCA_024331685.1 Stegophilus panzeri | reverse complement strand
AAACCACCTCTGGTGTTTATTGCCAGAAAGCTCTATTTTGGTTTCATCTGACCATAGAACCCGATCCCATTTGAAGTGTCTGACAAACTGAAGATGCTTGAGTTTGTTTTTGGATGAGAATAAAGGCTTTTTTCTTGAAACCCTTCCAAACAACTTGTGGTGATGTAGGTGACTTCAGATTGTAGTTTTGAAGACTTTCTGACCCCAAGACACAACTAACTTCTGCAATTCCCCAGCTGTGATCTTGGAGATTTTTTGGCCTCTCGAACCATCCTCTTCCAGGTTGATTCATAACATTTCCAGTTGACTGGAACATATTAATTATTGCCCTGATGGTGGAAATAGGCATTTTCAATGCTTCTGCTATTTTCTTATAGCCACTTCCCATTTTGTGAAGTTCAACAACCTTTTGCCGCACATCACAGCTATACTGCTTGATCTTGCCCATTGTTATGAATTACTAAGGGAACTTGGCCTATGTGTTACCTCATATTTATACCCCTGTGAAACAGGAAGTCATGGTTGAACAATTCACATATATTTCTCTCATATGAATTCATAGGGGTGCGAATAATTGTTGCACACCTATATTTAACAAAGTTTTTTTTTTTTGATAAACCTGTGTTGTGTTTGCAAATGTGTGATATCCATGAGAGAATTTTTGTGATTTTTTTTAACAAAAGATCAAAAGGTTAAACAATAAACACAATTTTTTACAGCCTTCTTTGCTCATATTTACCAAGGGTGCCAATATTAGTGGAGGTCAGTGTGCATACATAAATACATACACACGTACATACATAGACACATCTAATCTATAATATTACCTCAAACCAGAATACAAGTATCAGTCCAATGCATGCGTGCTCACAGCTGGGCTTCTTCATGCATATGTGTGTCTGTGATCTAGAGCTGCACAGTTTTTCTTTCAGTCTCACCTCTAACCTGCCGCCCCACTTTTCTTTTCTCTCTCTAACTCTTCTGCTCTCTCTTTCTATCACTTTTGCGTACGCGACTGGCTGGCTGGCTCACTGACACTCTTTTGCGGACTGCTCGCCCTTTCTGTCTCTCCCTTTCTCTGTCTTTCTGTTCCATAGACTGCCCAGTAATGGTGTTGCATCTCTCCTTAGCAACTCGGCACTCTCCGTCCGTAGGGAGCAGCGGCGTGAGCAGTACCGGCAGGTCCGTGAGCACATGCGCCGGGACGATGGCCTCATGCAGGCCTGTGGCTGGAGTGTGCCACCACGCATTAAACAGGTAGCGCCACGTCACCTTTCACCTTTCTTCCCTCACCTATGCTCCAGCTGCTGAGTTGTGGAGGCTCTAGTAGCACTGTTATGAAAGTCCAAGTTTGAAGAAATACTGGTGAAGCAGTAAAGTGAAGAGCAGGTAAAGTGGGATTATATCATACAGAGTAGTAGTTGAGAGAATGAGGGTGAGGATGAGGATTTCTTGAGGTTAATATGTGGCGTTGCAATTTTTATTTTATTTTATTTTATTTGCGTTAGCCAAGTCTTTTCTGTTCCTGAGTCTAACTGCTTAGGAGCTTTCTGAGACATGTGAAGCTAGCAATAACATCTTTTCATGCACAGCTGACTATGCTTGGAGGAGGGCAATAACTGCACTTTTCTGTGTATATGAGCTAACAGACAGCTGTGATTAGCCACACGACATCCTGGCGAGTCTCACCCTCCAGTGTATAATTTCACCTGGATACTCTAGATCTGTACCCAAGAAGTGCTGCTATAATCATAAAGACTATCTTGTGCTCACTGGACTCCTATTCATAACAAACATCGTTTTGATACATTTAGTACAGTGTGATTTGATAGTATACAGTTGTAAAAGAGCAAAATTTCTAATCATACCCAGAAGAGCAATGGTTCCTCTCAAGGTTTCTTCCTCATGTCGTCTTAGGGCGTTTTTCCTTGCCACTGTTGCCTCTGGTTCTCTTGCTCTGGTACTCTTGTTCATTAGGGATCAAGATCCTGAGCTGGATTTCTTGTTAAAGTGCTATACAAGTAAAATTGAATTGAATTGAATAGCTGTGACATCATCAATTTAAACTCACTATCTCATTTTAAAGCTAAACGTTACATTGGTCTTGACATGAATGAAATTTGGTGCTCTATCTGGTTGTTTGATATAACATAGTAATCAGTGATATATTTAATGATATACAGTTTACATACCCCTTGCAGAATCAGCAAAATGTTAATGATAAAAAAAATACTAGGGAGCATAAAAATTGTATTTTGTTTTTTTATTTAGTCCTGCCCTGAATAAGCTATTTCACATAACCGATGTTTACATATAGATCACAAGACACAATAATAAATAACTGAATTTACATAAATGAACCCATTCAAAAGTTTACATACTCTTGAGTCTTAATACTGTGTGTCGTTACCTGGATGATCAAACAAATTATAAGAATTTACACCGATCATCCTTTTCAAAAGTTTACTCGGTTGTACTCGGTGTGAAAAGATGGCTCTCAAAACCATGTAGCCACTGTTGGAAAGAAACCAATTAATGTGCAGGACCTGGAGGATTTTTCTGAAGAACAATGGGCAGTTTAACTGCTCAGGACAAACGGGACTCATGAACAACTATCAAAATACAAAAAAACAGTCGTTGATCATCCAGGTAACAACACACAGTATTAAGATTCAGGCGTATGTAAACTTTTGAACGGGTTCATTTGTGTAAATTCAGTTATTATTGTGTCTTGTGGTCTATATGTAAACATTGGTTATGTGAAATAGCTTATTCAGGGCAGAACTAAATGAAAAACAAAATGCAGTTTTTATGCTCCCTCTTATTATTATTTTTTATTATTAACATTTTGCAGATTCAGCAAGGTGTATGAAATCTTATGACCTCAACTGTAGTTTCCGGTTGTCAGGAGAAAAACGAAACACTTCTGCAAAAAGTGCACAAGAATCTTAATGGAATTATGCTTGTAGGTAGTTCATATGGAGCAGTTGATTGGTTTAAATAGATCACAGATTCAAATTTAAGAAAGTTACTGGATCTCAGAGCATCAGCAGCTCATGTTAGTTGGTGAGAGTGTGTATGTGTCAGGGTTGCCAGTGGTGACCATGTGTCGCCGTGGCTCTAACTGTGATCTCCTGCAGACGGGTTCCCAGGCAGACAGCGCTCAGGACGCCGCAGGAAAGAGGCCGCAGGCAAGTCTGCCCGGCAGAGGACTAGCATGCACCTCTCCTTCCCCACCACCTCTAAAACTCCACGACTAATCTCACAAATGTTGCCTAGCAGTCAAAGCTAACTGAAGCCCTGCCCCTTTAGGTGTGACAAAGATCCCTTAAGGTTCTTTGATGGGTTTAACAAAGTACAACGGAGCAAGAACATCTCCAGCACATAGCAACACAATAATGATATCTACCAACTAAGAACTACAGATATCAGATATCAGAACTCAAAATAAACAGTGATTCCCAGATGATTAGATTATCAGATTGTTACAATGATCAACCCTTTCCAAAGCCTACAATTAAATGGTTGCTATTGGCTGTTGCTTCTGTCTTAAAAGTCAGCGTAGAGTATTGATTAATCCCTACTGAGCACGTTTGTATGTCTTTAACCTAAATCTAAATCAGGGGTGTCAAACATGCGAACTGCGGGCCGATACCAGTTCTAATCCGGCCCACCAAATGCATTTTCAATCTGCATTTTAAATGAAAATTATCTTGTGTTAGGTTTGAAAGATTTGAAAAAAGAACTGGTCTCTGTTATTCCACTAGGGAGAAAATAGAGCAATAAACTCAGGGCCATAAAGGACACTACTGAAATAATGTGCTAATTTTACGTAATTCTTCACTAGCAAGCTAGAATTTTTAAGAATCCCAGTTAAGTCCGTTTCAGTTCCAGGTTGTAACGCTACAAAATGAACACTGTTGATAAATGAACACATTTGAAGTTGTTGATGTATTTGGCCTACTAAACAATTTTTTTGGTCCAGCCCACTTAACATTAGACTATGTGTAATGTAGCCCTTTACCTAAAATGGGCTTGACACCCCTGCTCTCACTACAGTTGCCTCTTTAACTTTAACTGTTAACTGGCTCTCTGTCTGTGTTTCTGCACCATTTTAACCAGGCCATGATGCAGCTTCTGCCCCGGGCCTTTTCTACATGTAAAGCAGTGTCATTAGCTGCTTTGTGACTGTCCCCACCTCCTTGTCTCCTCACAGGCCAATGAGAAAGAGGACAACCGCATGAAAAACGTCCCCGTGCCTGTATACTGCCGTCCTCTGGTGGAGAAGGATCCCAACAGGAAGGTAAAACACATGCACTATTATGAGATTTGCGGTAAATCTGTACTGTAGGAACCATGTAGGATGAATCATCACACATTGACTTTGTGTAGCTGTGGTGTGCTGCTGGAGTGGACTTGACTGGCTGGAGGACATCCAGTCAAGAGGCAGGAGTGAAGCTACCAGCCAATGGCGCTGATCCTCTGACTGGAGAGGATGAGGGAGGAGAGAATAAGAGTGAACATAGCTCACCGGAGAAAAAGAAGGTAAACAGCAACACATGCTATACCATGAATATACTCTTATATATCCTGTATGTATGTTTGTATGTATATGTTTCCCTCCTGAAATTTCCACTCAGGGAACCCAGTGCAGAAGTGTAGATCTGATCAGTTTTGATCATTGTGTTGACAGTACATTTTCTAGTTTCAAATTGACATTATTTATACTTGTTTCATTATAAATAGTTTAAAATATACGTGTGTTATAGTTTTAAATAGTTATAATTAATACATGTAATAATTATAATTAACATTATAACTTTATACCACGGCACTGTTGAATTCTCAGATCTGATTGGTATTGATTAATTTTCTAGGTTTATATTAATGCACTCATTCTGATATGTTATCATTTCTGTGCTAATAACCTTAGTTATAAACGAATAAAAATGTGCTGTTTTTCAACAAAGAAAATGTATCACCATGCTATGTTGAGGCTTTATGTCAGGAGATGTATTTATCATTTCTGGAAGGAGTCTCCAGTCTCAGCACTTTGTAACAGTCAGTAAAATGTTTCTGTCATGGGAAAGTCTTTAGGATGGAGGGCTTTGCTTATTCATTTAAAAAGGCTGGTGATGGAACTGTTTATAACTGATATAAAGTGATAAAAGGAACTAACTCCTTTTTGAAAATGTTCCACAACACTTTATGTAACTCTAAACCGATTAAAAAGTACGATTTGTCATTCATTAATATAAGTGTTCGCAAATTGCTGTTGTATGAGAGAAATAAAACACTTGCTGTCACGTGCTGTTATAGGAACAGTATCAACTTTAGGGTGATAATGGTCCTTTACTTCAGACCATTCATGACGTTGATTATTTTCCTATAATGATTTATTCCTTATGTAACCACTACAACAATTTTAGAAAGTATTTGTTACTCTCTCTCTCAGCCTAAGGAGCTACATGAGACAGACTCGATGAGTAGCCGTGTGTGGATCCTGACGAGCACTCATTCAGCCAGTAAGGTGGTCATTATCGATGCCAATCAGCCTGGGTCACTGGTTGACCAGTTTAATGTGTGTAATGCCCACGTGCTCTGCATCTCCAGTGTTCCAGGTGAGAGCTACACTCACTAACAGAGAGATAAGTCAGTAAGTCAGTTAACCCCTTCAGTAATACAGTGTGACCTTTTGCATGGTGTTGCATTCAGCATTTTTGACAATAACATCAAGTATTATAAATCTGCTTGTACCACAGCATGGATGAATTCTCAATTCTGATTGATCAAGAAGGTGTTTATGAATTTCCTGAAACAGTACCATGACAGCAGTACCAGCTGCAGGTTTATATTAATATGCTCGTTCTAATATATTATGTTTTGTATAGTAACAACTTATTCACAAGGACTTGTAGAGTGGACAGTCCTCATAATTTAAGCCTAATAATAAGGGGATGAAAACTGTTGTTATTCCAAAAAAAAAACCAAACATATAATGAGATAAAAAAGAGCCTGTTGAGGGAACTAATGCAATAATGTAAGTTATGAATGAGGGAAGAGTTAGTTTTATATCTGTAGCCTCATAGACCTCTAACTCTGCCAGGGCCATATCTCCCTGCAATTCTCACCGGGTGTCCCACTGAAGCTAAGCAGGGTTGAGCCTGGCTAGTACCAGGATGGAAGATGACATGGGGGGAAAACTAAGGTTGCTGCTGGAAGGGGTATTAGTTAGGCCAGCAGGGGGTGCTCACCCTGTGGTCTGGGTGGGGCCTAATGCCCCAGTATAGTGGAAAAACAGTGTGAAAACAGCACTGTCCTTCCCATGAGTAGTTAAACTGAGGTCCTGACTCTCTGTGGTCATTAAAAATCCCTGGACACTTCTTGTAAAAAGAGTAGGGGTATACCCTGATATCTTGGTGAAATTGGCCCTTCTCTATTGTGGCCCCCTAATAATCCCCATCTCTGAATTGGCTACATCATTCTCTCCTCTCCACTAAAAGCTGGTGTGTGGTGGGCGTTCTGGCGCGCTATGGCTGCCGTCGCATCATCCAGATTTCCCCTGCCATACTATGTAAAACACTTTGAGTGTCTAGAAAAGCACTATATAAATGTAAAAACTTGTTTGAGATCTGAATTTGTTAAAATGCTAAATGTGCTTGTTTGTGCAGCGGCCAGCGAGAGCGATTACCCTGCAGGTGAGATATTTCTGGAGCAGCAGGGTGATGGTGGTTCAGAGGATACTGGTAGAGTGGAGGGTATGCTGGCGGGCATCACATTAGTGGGCTGTGCAACCAACTGCAGTGTAGTGCGTAGTAACTGCTCCTCACGCACCGACACCCCAGTGCTGGACAAAGGACAAGGTGAGCCACATCTTATAGTGCATAGTTATCTGTTTGTCTGCGAAACTGTGAAAGATTTGTTCATGAACATTGTGCATGGGCTTTGTGGGTGTCAGTGTTATTGAAGCAAACCAAAATGAAGCTGAAAAATGAAAATGAAAGTCTGAAAAACAATTAGAAAAGTGTATTTTACGGGTAAGTGATTTTTTTTTTTTCAAAGATCAGAACTATTTGGTTCATCACATTCCAGCAGTCGCCAGTGAATTATATCCTCAGAATTAATTCTTCACTCTCTGTGGTGCCCCAGGCTCTGAAAATATGAAAAAAAAAAACATGAAATTTCATGTGTTTTGGTGTCATAGCTTTGGAAGGGTCAACTATATTTTTTTTAAATTTTTGATGGCCACATAAAAAAATAGATATAAAATATCAGTTTCAAAGGTATTGTCAGCAACTTTGGTCATAGTGGGAGCTAGCTGTTTTAAAATATGTAAAAATTCAAACAAATACATATAAGAAGGTGATAATACTTTCAGTTTCCTCTACTAATATCAATATGGACCAACACCCACTCCCTCCAATCCTCTAGCACTGCTCGACTGGTCCCACCATATCTCAGGGTACAAGGAAAGCATGCATCAAGACTCTTTTCTGTTCTGGCACCTAGGTGGTGGAATTAACTTCCCCTAGATCTCGTCCCACAAACGACATCAAAAGACCTGCCTTTTCCTAAAATACTTAAATTAGCACTTTAATTTAAAAAAAGTGTTATCTGTGTGCTTTTCTTAATACATTACCTCTCCAACAGAGTTTTTCGAATGATGATATCCATAGTCCATGACTTAGTGAACTAGTATCTGGATATATTTATTGATGGAGACTTCAAAGCACGTCTGTAAGTCGCTCTGGATAAGGGTGTCTGCCAAATGCCGTAAATGTAAATATGGTTTATTATTCTGGTTGTAATTAGAAAACACACTTAAAGACAGCCTTTTTTTAACCTTGTTATTTAATGTGCCTTGTCGTCTTGTACGTGTATCATAGTACCTTAGTATCGGTCACTAAAGAAGACAAAATTCTGATAGTTTTTTATGAATTATTGTCATATATCCTCAAATCATCAGAATGTTCAGTCATTCAAATGTTCAGCTATGTCACCATGCACATATGTACTGGGAAAAAAAATAATATAAACCATCAAAATTATGCCATGTCTCACTTTGGTATATCCCCGACCACCAGATGTTATTAAGCAAACACTGAGACTGTTTTACTCCAGAATACAACTACTCAAACTAAAACTAATAACAATCAAACAATTTAAATCTGTTTTTAAAATAAAGACTGGAACATTGGACCTCAATATTGCAGGAAAGATTAATACAATATACAAATAAAATCTACATTAAAAAAAACCTACGTAAGTTTGATTTGTGTGTGTGTGTGTGTGTATAGCACCTGCAGCTCCGGTGTGTAGCCGGCTGGCAGTGTCTCAGTCAGCAGAGGAAGCCACTGAAGCCATGGAAGTGTCAGAGGAGGCGGGGCCAAGTGAAGAGGGCGGCAGCTCCGCCTCTTCTGGAACATTCACTGAACATGTCTTTACAGATAATTCACGCAGGTAACACACACACTACAATCCTATAGATATATAGAGAACAGATAAGTGTAAATCAGACTGTAGTGTAGTTTTAGAGTTTTCATTAACTCTCACTGTCATTGGTTGAAACAAGGTAGCTCAGCTTCCTTCAATTATCATGGGAGGTTTCAGTAGCCATGGCAACATGCCCAGAAGTGGTGTACTCTAATTATTAGTGTTGTAGTAATTATGTACACAAGGAACTGAATTTCAGTGATCCATAATAATTTTTTGTGATGTATGAAATTAGGACTCGTGGATATTATACAAGTCGTAGGTTTCGTATAAAATCCACACGCATTGTGAATAATTTTGATGCTCGTCATGTAATATTTTCTATGATAATGTGAAAGTGTGTGAAATGTGTAATGTATTTATTTAGTGAGGGCGGTGGCACTAAGGAGGAAGTGACATCAGCACCCACAGGCTCAGAAGACGGAGGAGATGAACGTGCTGGAACCAGTGCCGCACCTACCATGTGGCTCGGTGCCCAGAACGGCTGGTGAGTTTCTCACATGCATTAGTAAATGCACACACACACACACACACACACACACACACACACACAAACTCACACTTGAAACCCTCTCAGACATTGTTACCCATCTGAAAGTCATATATGTGTTGTACAGTACAATACAGTAGTACCCAATAAACACACACTTCCAGATCAGGTGTGTAACTTCTCTGTGCACTCAATCCTCAGGCTGTATGTGCATTCTGCAGTGGCAAACTGGAAGAAGTGCCTCCACTCCATCAAGCTCAAAGACTCTGTACTCAGTCTAGTGTAAGTGGAGTCCCAATGAACAGTGCTTTTATAGCCATATGCGTTATAAAGACTGTTTTTTTTTCATGTGTTGTGTATATTCCTTTTTTCTCGGCCTGTCAGGCACGTTAAAGGAAGGGTGTTGGTGGCACTGGCGGATGGAACTCTTGCAATTTTCCACAGAGCCGAAGGTTTATGTTTTCTATTATCTGTCTCTCAAACCATTGACACTTTAACGTCTTGTTCTAAATAATTTCATTGTTAATGATGCAAAACATTAACATTAACACCAGTGATGTACCACTCACGTCGATTTAAACAGTAGTGCCAACATTGACCGTTTTTGCAGTTTTGTAGCATTTACGATTTTTGACCCATGTGAGCAGTGATACAGGCGATGCCTGAAAATGACACTTTTCTGCTTTCTCGGCTAAAGCAGCAGTCGCTCTAAACGTGATTAAAATTCACCAACAGGACAGATAATTCACTGAAGTACAGATGAAAAATGCATTTGTGGATGCAGGATATGAAAAACACATTTACTTTCACTTTGCGCATACTTTATCTTGGTGAACTTTCAGCTGTGGAGTCTCAAACTGCCAATAAGAGTGAGTATTTTCTCTGCAGTTCTCTGTCGATTAACAAGCAGTTCATTAATAAAATGTGACGAGCATAGCCATTTAATATAATCTTTCAGTAGGTGTTGTATACTTTTTCTTTTTACGTAACGAGTTACTCCATGTTCCTATTTGAGCAGACAAACTGTACTATTTTACAGTATATACATATATTATATACTTATACTGTATGCTTTATTGTTATGTGCAACATAATATGGATGTGCACTTAATTTTGAAACAGTTGTGTAAAACAAAGCTTTTTAAGCGACACTCGGTTGCTTATGAATCCAAAGGTACAGTTAAATATCAGTTTATCCCATTCATGTTTGATCATTTATGCTGTTAGCATTTAGTTGTCCCATCCATCAATATATGCTAATGTCAAAAGTCCATTTTTTCTCTTCCCCTGTTAGAATTTTCTTGTTACCGATGTTGGCACTGCTGTTTAATTCATGATTTTCATTTTGTAACTTAATCAACAATCGACTCAGACGTTGACTTAGAACATTTTTACTGAAGTTTGCGTTTATAAACCGGCTAAGGTAATAGCTAAATATTACTCAAAATTATTACTCCGACTACCTGACTAAAGTCTCCTGCAATTCATTAAGATATCCAGAGTTCACCTGATAAATGAAAACTTTGTCTTAAGTATATGAGACTTGACTACAAAATTAAATTGAAATGAACATAAGTTATATAGCAGACTGATTGGTAAGATGTACCTGTGTATGTACGTGATCTCCACACAGACGGTCAGTGGGATCTGTCTAACTATCATCTGATGGACCTGGGTCGCCCTCACCACTCCATTCGCTGTATGGCTGTGGTCCATGACAAGGTCTGGTGTGGCTACAAGAACAAAATCCATGTAATCCAGCCCAAAAGTATGCAGATTGAGGTAAGATAATCCCTTACATATTCTTTAATGAATGCCAAAAATAATTTAAAAAAAAATCATTAATATCATATTATAGACCAGAGATCATATTCATATCATGTATTCCTGATAGCAAGGTAAAATAAATAAGGAATAAAACACGACATGGCGTGATCTTATAGGAAAATAATCAATGACGTTCATTATTTTCAAATAACAGAAGTATTTAATTCCTCCTTTACCCCAGCAGTTTGAAAGTAATTGCAATTTCTATTTTAACAATTATACATTTGAGCAGTTTTTAGTTATATTTAGTGTTTGCATTTTCCTGTTCTCACTCACATTATAGCATCTATGAACAGTTCCTTCAGTTTATCTGGAAGTTAACAGAACAGAAATAATGCAGCGAGTTATGTTACAGTGAACCCATGAAAGTACAGAATCCTCTGTCCTGAAGACTTTCCTGTGGTAGAAAATTCAGAGTTATAGCTTTACCGCTAATTTACAAAGCGTAAACACTGGAGACTCATTACGCAATTGTTAAACATCTCACAGAAAACTTCACCAAATAAATAATCATGTGTTTTTCTTCGTTAAATAAGGACACGGTTTTAATGTTTATTATTAGACTTATTGTGTGGATTGTCTACCCTAGAACACGTGCTGATACTATTGTCAGAGCTGCTGTTAGGAAAAATTAATCAACACCGTCTGACCAATCAGAATCAAGAATTCAATCATTAAGCAATATTAAACAAGAGTGCTGTTGTACTGAATATCAGTATGGGTAAGATTTGGCCATATGCATAAGGCCACAGGTAATCACACCCGTGCAGATATTCAATACAACATCATGATTGCGAGTTTGATATTGCTTTTATATAACAGCTCTTTAAACAAGAAATTGATATCAAGTAACTGACATTTCAAATACAATATTAGCAAATATGTTATTTTTTGCTCCGTCAATGAAAATAGTTCCCAAAAGAAGCCACATCTGGATAAAGTGTTGCCATGCCAACACACAGACTGACTGACAGCCCGTAGTAAGCGTAGTAACAGTTTCAATAACAACCTGTTGTTGGAATGTGAATATTAAGTAGTAAACACAGACAAGTGGAGTGATACAAACAGTGAAATGTACCACTGCTGCATGGGCGTAACCACGCATTCTTTGGGGGCGGTCATGTCCCCCTCCAATGTTGAGTAAATACCAATCTGTCCCCCCAATATACAGTACAAAATATTTTCTATATGTCCCCCTTTAATGAACCCTGCCAACGGA
>JANDJT010000102.1:5875464-5903103 GCA_024331685.1 Stegophilus panzeri | reverse complement strand
ATATTATAAGTGCATCCAAAGTTGTATCTTCAGGAGATTGTCTCTGCAAAATTTCCCATTAGTGGTTAAAAAAAAAATAGTTCGCATGAAAACATTTCAAGTCAATTATTTTATTATTTTTAATTGTGATAGTTTACTCGGCCTAGCATTTCCTGAAATCACTTCTTTTTTTTACTATGGGATTTTAGTGGTTTAGGGAGTATAAAGCTTGAATAACTATAGTGCAGAGACAGACAAATTATAAGTTTATTAGCTCTCCCACTGTGCAAGTGAAAGCTCCAAAGTGTTGTCCAGTACTTTGTTAGCTGATGAATTGCAATAATGTATTAAAAGTTAGTTTAGTGCATTAATGCTGACTAAGGGATTCATCCATCCATCCATTTTCCATAACACTTATCCTATGCAGAGTCGTGTAGAGCCTGGGGCCTATCCCAGGGGACTTGGGGGACACCCTGTATAATGATAATGATAGTGAGTCTTTATTGATCACATATACATATGCACAGTGAAATTCTTTTCTTTGCATACCCCAGCATGTTAGGAAGCTGGGGTCAGAGCGCAGGGTCAACCATGACACAGCCCCTGGAGCAGAGAGGGTTCAGGGCCTTGTTCAAGCACCCAACAGTGGTAGCTTGGCAGTGCTGGGGCTTGAACCTCCAACCTTCTGATCAGTAACTCAGAGCCTAAGCCACCACTGCCCCTATGCGGTGCCAACCCACGGCAGGGTACAACTGCACACATTCACACACTACAGACAAATTAGAGATGTTAATCTGCCTACAGCGCATGTCTTTGGACTGGTGGAGGAAGCTCTGAGGAAAGATGCAAGCTCTGTGCACACAGGGCAGTGGCAGGAATCAAACCCCCAACACCAGAGATGCGAGGCAAATGTGCCAACCACTAAGCCAACCGCTTTAGTAAATCATTTTAGTGACAGCCAGATCCCACCTTGACCTGTGTGTGGAACACGTAACATGGATGTTACAGCATCGAAGTACTGACCATGGTGAAATGCATTAAAAATGTATACCACATGAAAATGTCTTGTTTTTTTCTCTGGATTTTGGACACGTATTCTAGTGATTTATCCACTCCTGTACCCAGTCCCATCCGCTACATTCAACATAACAAGACACTGGGACTGACCGGCCCACTTCCACGCTGTAATCCCCTCGGATGGTTCCTGGAAGAGAGTCGGCAGGGTTTGTCTCTCCGAGCATCTTCCTGGATGTTTTCACAACGTCCAGACCTTGCCATACCTGTGTGAGATTGAACAGATTGTGGTGTTTCACAGAAACAAACAGGTTTTGAGAACTGACACCATACTGCTGTAGGAAAGGATGCATTTAGTGAATCAAATGAGGAGGGGCAGAGGATTAAACTCTAGATTAATGTGTCTTACCATTGCTACAATAGGCCCAGAGCTCATGTATTTCACAAGGCCTTTGTAGAATGGCTTCTCTCTCAATTCCCAGTAGTGCTCCCTCAATTTCTCCTCAGAAGCCTAAACAACCATAAACACACAGGTTTGTGATATGGTACACAAAGTTTCTTGGCATGACGATCCAGATGGAAAAAAGTTGCAATCCAAATCCTAAATTACTGGCACCCCTTCAAAATTACATAAATGTTGCACTCAATGATATCTCCTCTTTATTAAAATAGGATTTTTTTTTTTTTTTTTTTTTTTTTTTTTTTTACATTTACATAATTTGGCAGATGCCCTTAACCAGAGTGACTTACAGAATTGATTTGTAGTCTCCATCAAAAACATCCTCATGCTAGTATAAATACAGTTGCAATCAAAATGATTGAGCGCCCACTGCAAATCAGGTTTATTGTCAAAATTTACAGACTTTTAGCTGTTTGCAATGAACAAATCAAACAAAAGCAATTGAAATAGTTCAACACAATGAATGCTTCAAGTGGTTTCCCCAAATTCAACTGAAAATGCAACTTATAATGATTAGTTGCACCAGGTGTACTTGAGCTGGAACACATGAAATACCTGAACTGGCTAGGGGTAGAAAATGCATGAAATACCTGGACGGGGCAGAAAAAGAAATCTGCAACCAGATTTCTGAGAAGGCAGGTTGTGAAAAACCCTTGAGTGACTGCAAAAGACCTACAGCAAGACTTGGTGGTAACAGACACTGAGGTTTCAGTGAGCACAGTAAGGTGCGTACTAAATGTAGAAGGTTTCCATGCCAGAACTCCAAGACGTACACCACTACGGACCCAAAAACTGACAATAAAATTCAGCTCAAAATCATATAAATGACCAACAGATGTTTTGGGATTCTGTTCTGTGGAGCGATGAAACAAAACTGGAACTTTTTGGCACGATGGATCAGCGTTATGTCTGGAAGAAAGAACACTCTGTCCACAGTCAAGCATGGTGGTGGCTCGGTGATGCTCTGGGGCTGCTTTGCATCCTCTGCCACTGGAAACCTGCAGCGTGTGGAAGTCAAGATGGATTCATTGAGCTATCAGGAAATCCTAGGAGAAAACCTCATGCGGTCTGTGAGGTAGCTGAAGCTTGGGCGTCACTGGACCTTCCAACAGGATGATGATCCCAAGCATACCTCAAATTCCACCAAGGCTTGGTTACAGAAGTCCTGGAAGATTCTACAGGGCCATCACAGTCACCTGACTTGAACCCCATATAAAATCTCCGGTGGGATTTCAAGAAGGCGGTTGCAGCATGCAAACCCAAGAATATTACTGAACTGGAGGCCATTGCTCATGAGGAATGGGCTAAGATTCCTCAGGAACGCTGCCAGAAGCTGGTGTCTGGCTATGCATCTCATTTGCAGCAGGTCATAACAGCAAAAGGATGCTCTATTAAGTACTAAAGATGCTTGCCATGAAGGGGTTGAATAATTTTGAGACTTTGTGTTGAACTACTTCAACTGCTTTTGTTTGAACAGCTGAAAGTTTGTAAATTTTGACAATAAACCTGATTTGCAATGGGGGTTGAGTAATTTTGATTGCAACTACAGGTCAGGGTCTAAAAAAAAAAAATACAGATAAATTACCGATAAAGCAATTGCAAGTCTCTAGCTCAAGCTGTGTGACTTAGGTAAGATATGAAAACATGTTAAAATCCAGGTTTTATTGTTTTATCTTTCACTAACAACATGATACTCAGTATACCATGCCAGCCAGCATAGCTTTTTATGTGTACTTTGTGTGTAAACACATAGGCACTATTTAAGGTGCATTTTTTTTTTTCTACCTGCAGGAATTTCAGGCCGGCCAGTTTAAAGCCTTTTCTCTCGAAGCGGCGGATGATTTCTCCCACTAGCTTCCTCTGGACACCATCTGGCTTCACGGCGATGAAAGTGCGCTCGTTCACACCCGTCCATCCTGCAAATCCAGACACCAAACGCACTTTACGCTTCTCATCATCATCAATCTAATAATCTGATACTATTTTCCAAAGAGTGGTCCAGGAACACCCAGGGATCTGTGAAGCATAGCCGGGGTTTCTGTGCATCAAACGTGAGGCAGTTACAATACTTTGTGCTGTTACTGTCCCCATGTTACAGCTATTATTGCAACCAACTGACAATAAGGCACATGATTTCTGCATGAGAAACATGAGAATGAGAATTTTGAGAATTTTACATGAGAATTTTGCTTGTATTTTCTCATTTGTAAGTCGCTTTGGATAAAAGCGTCTGCTAAATGAATAAATGTAATGTAAATGTATAAGAAACATCCTATTTTGTGAGTTTAAGTTTGAATGATTTTGAAATGAGTAATAACTGTGCTCATACACCACAATTAACATCAGATTTTTTTGCTGTTCTGCTGCAAAAGCTTTGCAGCCACAGACCATTTACAGTAAAAAAAGAAAGAAAGAAAGATCAACAGCACACCTCACACACATGAGCACAGCCTCATGTTAAAAGTATAATGTAACCATATTTCCATCCATCCATCCATCCATTTTCTGTACCGCTTATCCTTACTGGGTCACGGGGAACCTGGAGCCTATACTATCATATTTATTTAGTGCAATTTGATTCAATCTGATTGTTTATGCTTGTTCTTATACTGAATTTTAGATTAAGTAAATGAACAATTTCCTATATGGAATATTAGTCTTCGTATCCAAATGTTGAAATCAAAAGGTTTTTTGTTTTGTTTTTAAATGCATGCATAAGTTTTCTGGGAAGGAGAGAGACAGACAGCGAGACACAGACAGACAGACAGAGAGCGAGAGACAGACAGACAACAGACAGAGAGCGAGAGACAGACAGACAGACAGACAGAGAGCGAGAGAGAGACAGACAGACAGACAGAGCGAGAGACAGACAGACAGAGAGCGAGAGAGAGAGAGAGAGACAGACAGACAGAGAGCGAGAGAGAAAAAGAGACAGACAGAGAATGACTGGTTATCACAGCTATAATGTAAGTGAGAACAGGAACTCAATTGTCTCTCAGATGTTCCACAGCATTAACTATAACTATAAACCTTAAAAGTGCCCCTATTATGCTTTTTACGGATATTACCTTTCATGTAGTGTGTAACTTAGCTGTTTGCGAATGTAAAATGTCTGCAAAGTTTCAACAGTCAAAGTGCATGACAAATGGAGTTATTGTCCCCCAAAAGAAAGAACCGTTTCTGAACTGCCTGAAACAAGTCGTCAGTAATTCCAGACTTACTTCCAGCACAAACCTACGCAGGTTTGTAACAAATTTGCATAATGCCCGCATATGGTCTTCATTGGCCGCAAACAGCGTCTACTTTCACCTGTCCTCAAACCCTGCAGTTGTAGCTGAGGCCTGGAAGAGTTTGGTTCATGTTGTTGCCATGTTGAGAAGACGCCGCTTTCTGCACTGCGAAAGCAAATCCACTTTGCATGCACTTCCAAAGGATGAGGATGTGAAGAGTCAGTGGTTTTATTATCAGACTCAAATTGATACGTTAAAACCAACACCATCGTTACCGTGACTGTGTATATAAATGCTGAGAAAGCATACAGAGCTGAAATTCAGATATGGTAATGAGCGTTTCATTTCCGGAACACGCTGTAAGCAGTAGACCAATCATAACAGACTGGGCCATCTGACCAATCAGAGCAGAGTAAGCTCGCCGAAAGGAGGGATTTAGAGAGATAGGATGCTTGATCAAATCGTTTCATACACTGTGAGAAAAGAGGTGATGCTGCAATGTATATTAGAAATGTATATGAGAAAATTTGTGTTTTTTGACCTTGGATGCATGTAAACCTACTGGAGGAGACCTCTAGAACAAAATTAGGAACCTTTAAAATAGCATAATGGGGCACTTATATATATATATATATATATATATATATATATATAAAAAGTGTGACGTGTCTTTCATTAATAAATTAAACATTGTAATCGTTGGCAAATCTCTGTTGTATAAGCGCAATAACACACTCCAGACCGTGTAGTTATACGAAAATAATGCACAAATGTGTTATTTCTTATATAACAGCAACTCTAACAATACCACTCTTCACACCCAAATCAAAATCACACCACTCTTGTCGTTGTTGATTATTTTCCTATAAGAGCATTCCCCAGTGTGTTTTATATGGAAGCCCTAAGAGGCCATACTTTATGTTCTTCTTTCTTGTTTTCTCATGATCAAGACTTAACTTTCTCGTGATCTCGACAAAAAAAAAAAAAAAAAAAAAAAAAAAAACTGTTTTATCATGAGAAAATCTCATGCCTTGTAAATAGGGCTGCAACAACTAATCAATAAAAATCAACAATAATGGATAATTAAAATAATCGACAACAAATTTCATTATGGATTATTTGCACAATGTTTGAAGGACAACATTGGGTAGAATGTGAAATAATAAAAATCTGCCTTTCAACCGTGACTAATCGATTAATCGAAGAAATAATCGTTAGTTGCAGCCCTACTTGTGAATGGCACTGGTTTTGCATGCATGTTGGGATCTTCGTCATCACCATCATAAATGTAATAATTGCCTGCTGTAGAGATGGACTTTATCTCCGCATTAAGAGAGAGGGGTGTTCCTTCCTCAAGTGTCGGACACTAATTTGGAAGTTGTCAATCACTGACAGACGTAGATCTGTTTCAACTTGAGTGAGTCCCTGGTAAAAGTAAAAAATTAATCTGTTCATCCATGATGCTGCGGGACTGCGCTAAGCTTTTGCTGCTGATGTTATGTCGAGCAGACACAAAAATTAAGTCGTGATCATGAGAAAACATGAAAGAAGAAAATAATACATGGCCTCTTAGAGCCTCTATAGTTTTATTCCTCACATATAATACTTCAAAAAAGGTTAGGTTAATCCACATAAGTGGAATTTGTTTTTAAGTGTTATTTTTTAATTTAAGTTTTTAATGTGAAGTTCTTTCACTGTACAGATATTGGGTTACAAATTAGTCAGGAGACTTTTTTTTTTTTTTTTACACACTAAACTTGATGCGAACATTAGCAGTAGTATTATTACAGACTTTTTCCTCTCAGTGAAACCCGACTCACTGTCGAGCACTTTGCCATCTGTTTCTCCTTCTCGACGCCTCTTGCCTTGACTCTGTATTTCGGCTAAACCACGCTTCATTTCAGGGTCATTACTGGGAATAAATATGACATGGCAGGTCAGTTTTTAATTTCTAACTTTAGCCTTTTCTTTTGTAGAGGAGGGGCTCGGACACATGGGATATGTTGTTCTGAAAGGCACCGAGAGCATACAAAATTACTACAACAAGCACCAAGACACACACACATACACACACACACACTACTGTAATCTTTATTACTATACAGCCTCCATTATTATAAACCAGAATAACTTGACGGTGATGTTCACCGCCACCATGTCATTTAAATAACAATAATAAAAATGGCTTTGCATTAGGCAAATCAAGCAGGTGGAGAGACAAGGACACACAGCGATGTCCTGAGACAGAGCTGAGTCCTAGTTTTTGTTTGGATTTCCTCAGATTAATATGAGGTGCTATAGAAATGTATTTATATATGAGAGGAAGGTAACCAAAACGGTCTGACGTCACACAGACACACCTGGGCTCGTGTCTAATTAATATCCCTTGTGCATGACAGGAAAGGAAACAACAACAAACAAAACTGAATTATGAAAAATAAAACTATTTAAAAAAACAGATATACATTACAGATAGGGTTAAAATATAAAAACCTACAGTATGGGATGTAGGATTAGGATCTAGGGAACATGGAGGTCTTTGTTAGGCTAGCGGTATTAACTACTTATGCTAATTACATTACATATTAATTAAATATTTTTTAAGAATAATAACAATATATATATATATATTTTTAAACAGGTTCAATTCAAGTAGAGCGTTGCACTGAATGCGTTGTATTTATTATTTAGGTTTTTCTCTCTCTATCACACACACACACCTACGGGTAGCATGTAGGTTATACTGTCTTTAGGCTGTTTGTTTTGCTAGATTTTATTCCGTCTGCATGAGCAACAAATTGAGATGAAGACAAAATTTCGCGTCTTCGACCCGATTCTCAGATACCGAGTGTGTGTATGTTTATTATATAAGTGTATAAGTATATTGACTAAACCCAGCATGGCTGCTCCAGGACACTCAGCTTAGCTAGCACACAATCATACACATATTTACTCTGGACAAAAGGTGAACGCGAGTTTTCCTCAGAAGACCGAGAATATTTCAGTTCATCTTTATGAAGCCCAGTCTCCAGAAAACACTCACCTGTCTTGAAGAAGTGAGCGAAGAGCGTCAAGAAAAGACAAATCATGTCTGACGTTACCGGCTGCTCGGCTCCTGTCTCTCCCACGAACTCCTCGGAGAAAAGGAGAGCGCGCAAGAACGTCTCGAGTATGGAAAGCCAAATGGGTCATTAATTTTTCACTGTGTGACGTTTAAAAGCGCCTTTTTTTTTTTTTTTTTTTTTTTTTAATCTCTGCCAGGCGTTAACACCACATTTAACATTTAACCACTCCATCATTCCACTTTATTACACTTTGTTCATGGACTTTAAATGTTGTGAATTCTTTATATTTCCGGATTTCTTGAGTTAATACTGATATCTGGTGAAAATTTCATGTGAATAGCCTCATTGGAAATATATTTACTGAAAAAAAAAATGTTGAGACGTCCAATACTTATTTCCTTCACTGTATTTGGTTCTTCCCCAAACTGTTTACACAAAGTTGGAAGCACACAATTGTATGTCTTTGTATGCTGTAACAGTAAGTTTTCCCTTCAATGTAACTAAGGAGCCCGAACATAATAGTAAACATACAGGTTTCACTGTGAATACATCTGAAAAAGCAGCAGTACAAAAAGCAAAACACAAATGTGTTGGTGCCATTGAAATATAGTGGCAAAGACAGACATAGCTACACTGCAGCCCAACTAGTGAGGAAAAATCTTTCATTTGACAATTTTATCATTAGTATCTCATTTTTATTTATAAATAATGCAAATGCTATTATCAGAGCATGTACAGTAATGGACATCACATAGAGTGATTACCCCTTCCTCTTTAAGGAAATACAACACAAAAAAGAACCTAAGTGTTTTTAAATTGTCTCTGAATCATCCTTCAGTGGCCTGACTCCAAGGAATAGTCTTCAACAGTCCTAATCTTTAAACAAAATGGGCAGAAGATGGTTTTCAAACATTCCGATTTCCCAAACATGGCTACCATTATGATATAATACACGTCGTGTTTACCAGAGAACATGTTTCTCGTCTAAAGATCGATGTTAACATTTGGTCAGGAAAAGCTTGTCCTAAATCGTTGTAAGAACAGCTTCCACCTTGAGATAAACACCATACTGAAAAGAATGCAGGAGGAATTCATTACAGGTTTGATCTTTCTCTTCTGAATTCAGCTTACACGGGCGTTCCCTCCTTTTTCTGCTGTTCCTGGCTACGGAAGTACTCTTTGCTGAGCAGCACATCTCGTTTAAGAGGTAGGCTGGGTTCAGGTAAGGTGCTGGCATCAACACCGAGCTCCTTGGCTTGCTGTGCTAACATCATGGCACGCAGGAGTGGTGGGTAGCGCTCATGTTGGATGGGGGGTTCGGGGACAGGCTCGAAACGTGTAAAGGCCTCTTCTTCGTGTTTGGGTACCAAGCGCCAGTCGTGATACATGACCTTATCTATCTCCTTCTCAGAGGCTTCTTCCTTACCTGGAACACAATGCAGATGCAGTACATATATAAATAATCATTACATCTAACATTTAGGAGAAACCTGATGTGGATGCCTGTACATACTGATCATTGGTCTCATTGGAGACCAAAGCTGATCTGGTATTATTCATCATATTATCAAACACTGTATTCTAACACTAAAAATCCATTATCTAAAGATGGTGAGCATAATGTAGCTGCATAAATTGCTAAGCTAAATTTTGTGCTCTCTAGAGAGGGAAGTAATAAGTAGTAAGAACCCAACCAGAGCTTGTATGTTTTTTAAGTTCCACACATCCCATATTTTAAAAGCCAAAAAGCTTTGAATCTGTTGAGTTTCACTTAGTTATTTTTCCTGTGTTTAATTTAAAAAAAAAAAAAAAATCCTGATTCTACACTTACCTTTAAATGTCAAAATGCCCCATGCTTTCCCATGGTCCATATTCTACAGGAGGAAAACAAGACATAAGTCACTATGTTCCTAATCTTTGACTCTAAAATGCTTCATGCTTTTTGTACGTTTCTGTCCATTTTTTAACTAGCCAGACTCTACAAACTCGGAGCGAGACATCCAATACTCGTACCTCTGCTGTATAGTCTACTTTCACTTTAGTTATCTTCCAGTAGCAGGGCTCCGTGTGCTCCTCCAGCCACGACTTCCGTGTAAAGAGCCGTCCCACACCGAACATGCGCATGCCAGCCAGGAGCCTGAAGAGTGGAGTCTCTTTCCGCACGTCCTGCCAGGCCAGCACTGGCAGCCTCTTACCGGTGAACGGCCGTGTCATGGTTTCATAGTCTAGAGCATAGCGTTGCGAATCCCGCGGCTGATTTTTCAGCTCTTGATAAGCCCGGATCTTTCGGGCCATCTCAGCAATCAGTCTCAAGCGCTTCTTTTTCACCATTGTGACTAAAGAAGAACAGACAAGAGGGATAAACACATAACATATAAGTGTACAATTCAGACTGATGGAGCTCTGTCATCTGACATACTACCAGAAGAATGGCACAGTATGTCACTTTTAATCACAGACAGGGCTGTGGTACAAATAGGCCAGAAGGGCTAAGCTCCCCCTTCCTTTCAAACACAGAAAGGTTTAATTTTTGGGCATTTATATCAGCTTATATGCTGTTGACAAATGTCTTGAGGCAAAATAGTTTGGTGGAGCCAAGCATATCTCCATTAGTGGTCATTTAGAAAAACATGCAGAATGGTATGAAGATGTGAGGCTTGGGCTGATTTCTTTCAAGCCCAGACTGTAGATTCAGTAACAGTCATGTCTCGTGATTACATTTTATATTTATTCATTTAGCGGACGCTTTTATCCAAAGCAACTTACAAATGAGGAAATACAAGCAAAGCAATATATCAAGCGGAGAACGATACAAGTAGTGCTACCGTACAAGATTTATAATTGAGTTCTAGAGAAGCAAAGTGTGTGGAGTAGAGCTGTAAGTATCAGTGTAAGCACAGAAGGCTTTTTTTCTTTGTTTTTTGTTTAAGTATGTTTTTTGAAGAGAGTGACAGATTCTGCTGTCCAGATTGAGGTTGGAAGTTTTGGGGCTGATATTTTTTATTGAGAGTTACTGAGAAGGTGAATGTGAAATAAGGTCCCAGGCATGATGAGGTGTATTATTTACTTTTTCATACTATTTTTTTTTTTTTTTTACCCAAAGATTAATTTGGAGAATAACAAAAAGAGTAGACAGACTAAGATTTGTCCAATTATCCAACCAAAGTACAAATGAAACAAAAGGACAGATAACACGAGTGTATGTTTAATACATTTTGGTTTGAACTCAATAGAGCATTACAGACTTTAAACACTGAACAAAAAAATTAATTACAAATGCAGCTGCCTATCTACCTTTAAGAGTGAGTGTGTGTGTGTGTGTGTGTGTGTGTGTGTGTGTGTGTGTGTGTGAGAGAGAGAGTGTTAGTTTGTCCCACATCATTCTTATTATACCATCAAAGACCTTGTGTCAAAGTATTCCTCAGCCCTGACAGCTTCACTGTTGAGCCAATAATATTAGATTTTTACCCCTCATATCTAATATAACGCCTAGCCATCACTGCTCACAAGCTTAAACTGCCCACCATGCATGTACACTGAAAATAATGTGAATAAAAGATCACAGTATACTGGTACAGCATTTCTTACTGGGACACTAACAATGCGTTTTACAAACTCCTGCTTGATAGCTACAGAACCCAGAAGCATCACGTGTAGATGTAGAGCAAATGGTCTAGTCCTACATAATACAAATAATATACACTCAAACAGCACAATGCTTAAAAAAAACAACGTAAAAAAAAACCCAATAATTTAACACCACATACATCTGATCGCGATAACCACGACAATAATAACACGTTTCTCCTACCTGTTTTATTTGATTTGACCTCCACACACGCAACTTCCGGTACAGTGGCAGCAAAGTAAGCGTGTCGTTCGGAAACAGGGCTACAGCTCAGACAGTTCCTAGCTGTTCTCGTGAAATGCCCGAGTGAAAAAGTAAATGGAAATAAAATATAATTTATATAAATGTTGTCTTCTTTTTGTATATACATCAATACATCATACATCATAGACCTAATTAACATATTCTCTTTGACAGTGTATGAGGTACATCATCTACCACAGGGGTTCTCAAACCTTTAGCTTTAACTATTTATATAAACTCAGCAAAAAAAAAAAAAAAAAAAGAAGAAAGAAAGAAAGGAAGAAAAAAAAAGAAACGTCCCTTTTTCAGGAGACTGTATTTTAAAGATAATTTGGTCAAATTCAAATAAGTTTTACCGACATTTATTGGAAAGGGTTTAAACAATGTTTTTCATGCTTGTTCAATGAACCATAAACAATTATTGCACATGCGGAACATTCCTTAAGACACGAACAGTTTACAGGCGACAGGCAATTAAGGTCACAGTTACAAAAACTTAGGACACTAAAGAGACCATTCTACTGACTCTGAAAAACACCAGAATAAAGATGCCTAGGGTTCCTGCTCACCTGTGTGAACATGCCATAGACCTGCTGCAGGGCGGCATGAGGACTGCAGATGTGTCCAGAGCAATAAACTGCAATATCTGTAATGTAAGATGCCTAAGACAGTGCTACAGGGAGACAGGAAGGACAGCTGATTGTCCTTGCAGTAGAAAATTACATGTAACCATGGGTCCCCCCAGATGTGATGGAGAACTTGCAAATGCCTTGCTGGAAGAGTGGTGTAATCTCACAGCAAGGACTGACAAATTTAGTGCAGTCCATGAGGATGAGATGCACTGTAATACTTAAAGCAGCTGGGGGACACCAGATACTAACTGTTACTTTTAACATTGACCCGCCCCCCTCCCTTTGTTCAGGGACTCATAATTCCACTTCTGCTCATCAAATGTCTGTGACACTTGTTCAGTTTATGTCTCAGTTGTTGAATCTTTTTATGTTAATACAAATATTTACACGTTAAGAAATTTGCTGGAAATAAAAGCAGTTGAATGTGAGAGGACGTTTCTTTTTTTGCTGCGTATATAAATATATCTATATGAGGGTGAGGTAGGAGGGAAACCATCCAAATGGGGGCAACCCTGTGTAGGATAAGTGGTACAGAAAATGGATAGATGGACCATCCAAATATGCAAGGCAATGGTATTTAAGGATTATGACAGCAATACTCTGCTGCTATGTCAGCCCTATTATTAAAAAGATGACTATAGGATCTTTCTCTGTATACTCAACATGGTAGTGCTGTATACATCAGGCTTAGCACTGATGCTTGGGTTTACTCTTACCTTGTTGGGCCATGTTGTAGGTGTACCTTAGATACTATAGCTGATATTTTTTCCCATTTACAAATTGTTTATTGATCCACACCCCTTCGCATGTGATGGTTTTTGTCCACAGCATGAGTGTAATGGATGATTGTCTCTGAACCCAGAAGTGGCATTAAGGTGGTATTAAAAAAAAAATAAATAATAATAAAAAAAAAAGCAATACTGCTGACACACCTGACAGATTCATACAAGAGAAACATCCATTAGCCACCCTTTTAGTGTCACTATTGTGCCGAGAATGGTATACTATACAAATAATAACTTGGTTATTATAAATTAGCAATTGACAGTCAGTGCACCTATATGGTAGGCGTACCTTAGAACAGGGCCAATGAATGTAGATGTGAAGGTTGATGTGCCTAAAAACCAAACCAAATAAAGGGGTGCACACTCAACCAGTTTTTAATCCTTTATTACGCTTAAAAAAACAAACAATCTACATATCCAGCCATTTCCCCCCCGGTGTATATGATTTTCATCCAACTCTTTTAATCATACATCAGTTGAAGCCCATGCTTGACATATAGTAAAGGGAGACAGAGAAAAGAGAATAAGGTAATACATATAATACATACAATATGTACAGAACAGACTGAATTTTCAGCCCCCTCCTCCCCCCTCATTTTCCATTCTTCACAGTAAGACAAAAAGCTCAGGATGAGATGGTCATACATAATTTGAAGATGCAAGATACAGGAAAAATAGCTAAAAGACAACATCAGAAAGCTGGCATCATTGAAGCTGTATACAAATCCATCCATCCATCCATTTTCCATACCACTTATAATACACAGGGCTGCAGGGAGCCTGGACCCTACCCCAGGGAACAAAGCAGAGGACACCCTGTATGGAATGCCAACCCATAGCAGGGCACAATCGCACACACAACAGACAATTTGGAAATGCCAGTCAGCCTACAACAAATCAGCATACATGATGCACGTCCTTGGACTGGGAAGGAAACCGGAGTACCCAGAGGAAGCTCCCGAAGCACGGGGAGAACATGTAAACTCCACACAAGGCAGGGGTGTGAGGGACACCGTGCCCCACCTGCTGTATACAAATGATGTAGTTATAATGTAATTTGATGACATAACTACATACCCTGAATGTCTGCCAATCTGATTCAAATCAGTGTAGAGAAATGCTTGGCCATGAGTGTCTGCAGATTTTGCCAAGACCACAAGTTGGGAAGGAAAAGACAAGTGAATGACAATCTTTCAAAAATGGCAGTGACCATGTTAATATTCTGGGCTCAACAAATTTTACCCTATTTATCAACCGGGTCACTGCCATTTCTAGGAGGTCATCATCTACTTGTCCTTTCTTCCAGGTAAAAACATATGAACTATCAAAATATACACATAAAACTCAGTATATACACAGGAGGCCAACATTAGTACATAGGCCTAAAACATCATATTCAGGGTCTAAACTGTCTGCTAAAATAGAAAACAATGTTGTTTTCTTTTGTAAATTGTACGTCCATAGCCAATAGATTCAATGGATAAATGTTTATTTAAAAAAAAATAAAATAAAAATAAAAAAAGTCATTTTTTGTTTTCTTGCAATCAAAACAGATATGGATTGAACTGATGACAAGTTCATTAATCAGAAAAATACTACAGCCAAACCGTATATGTTGGCACCTCTGCTTTGATGACAGCCCTGTATACCATTATATTGTGGCATAGCTGTATAAAAGACATTAATGTGATTCTTTCAAACTTCTCAAAATGTAGTAATAGCAAGAAATAGATGTAATAAATGTAGCATACAGTACTAGATTCAGCACATCAATGCTATACTGATGAGACCTGCTGTCAAACTAGTCACCTCGTTTGCAGCCTTGGATGGTGATAATTAAACCCAAGTATCCATCTGAGTGTCCATTTTACTCATTCTACTTGCTTGGATATAAGCTATGTTGAAGTACAGGTAGACAAGGGCACAGTGCTGAAGGTTACAGGTAACGCTAAAGTTAATACTGAGATTTTATATAACGGTTCATGCGGGATGGAAAAGTGTGACATATTTTTTGATCCAAAACCCTGAAAAAGAGAGCAGGGACAGAGCAGGAACATTCAGCACTATGCTATAAAGTAGAAAGACAGTTCATAGTTTCGTTGTGATCCATCAGACTGCATGTGCGTGTCTTTTACATGATCTGTACATCCAGAAAAGTTTTGAATTTTGCATGTCTGACTATGATCCACACAATGAAATGCAATTTTAACAGTCCCACAGAAATTAAAATCAAATAGTATCCTCAATGTGGACAGGCTTCTTGTTAAATCAGATACATTAATGTCTGAGATGTGGTTTTTTTTTTTTTTTTTGTTTGTTTTTTTTTTTTTTTAAAACAGTCCACTGTATACGAGTCTGAAACTGAAAACACTTGACAATGTATTAATTGTAAGAATGAGTGAGTAAGTAAGTGTGTGTGTGTGTGTGTGTGTGTGTGTGTGAGATATTGTGTATATTCGCCTCAGGTCCAGCGGCAGCGTTTCCTCTGGCAGGCTTCAGGGTCGGAAGCGCAGCCGTCCGACTCGCTGCCTGAAGAGGGCCCGGCTGGTGTATGTGTGTTTGAGTTTGTATGCATATGTGAGTGGTCTAAGCTTAGCACCCAGCCAAGTTTGGAATGTAGAAGGTGCCTGAGTCCTGGTGGGAGGGGCAGCACTCTGAGGGCGTCGGCTCCTGAAGGGAGGAGCTTACGCAGACGCCAGCAGCAGAGATACTGGAGTGAGGTGGGAGCGGAGACCGAGCGGATCACCTTCATGCTGCTTTTGGCAGCTGTGGAACATGCCATGGGGAACACACGCTTGTTCTGCAGCTCTGTAGCAGCTACACCTATACACATTCAAACACACATTGACATTAAAAAAAATGCCATGGAATAGAAATAATGCATATATAGGACTAATACTATTAATAGTGCGTTCTAATACTTTTATTATCCCTTATTGACTTCCATGTGCGATCTGTACGGTCTGTTTCCTTCAAACTACGTACTACATGGCATTCTGACCAAGTCTGCAGATATACAGTCATTTCACTTAAAGGAGCAGTTTGCAATTCTTGGCAACCCTCTGCTTCCTGTAAAGAAAAGTGCAATTACAATAAAAATTCACAAGTCTAAATTCCACTTCTCCTTAACTGACAAACGTTTTTGTTTTTAAAGGAAACAAACTTGTGGGCCATAAAAAGGTTTAATTTTAGAAGCCTAAAATAAATCTCTTTCAAATATCTAATCAATATTGAAATACAAAAAAAAAAAAAGCTTGAAATGAATAAACGAATATGGTCCATTGCATGGTAATATCGCAAATCACAATTTTTCTACAGTATCGTTCACATTATGTGGTTATACAGGAGTAAGAGCACATTTATATCTTACAAACCGCACCTTTAAGCTAATCAGTGTATCCAAACAGCCACAAATATGATGGAGAGTATGCAAAAAGGAAACATAAAGGATAATTTGACAAAGCCACATTAAAAACAGTAAACAGGAAGTGTCGAAGTTTCCATGCTGATACCTTATGCTAGATAACGTGTTTGAAAAGACAGCCTGGAACTCAGTTCTTCCTGTGATGAGCCTGATAAAGTGCATCCCTGGAGAGCAGCTCATACTTTCTTATGTTCTACGTTACAGATGTGTGTGTTTACTTCTACTGTGCTATTCTGTGGAAAACACAATTTCAGCATGATCCCGTTGTCATGACGTCAAGATTATTAGCGATGTGTAAAGTGCCTCTTACCGATGCATTTGCGATTTTTAAAGAAGGTGAGAGTTCCATGCCAGGTGTCCAAGTGAACGCCTATGATGGATCCCTGACCAAACCGCGATGAGAAGCTCACTTTGTCACCGTTATGATGCAACAACCCTAGAGACCGACACTCATAATTAGTTATACACAATACTGAAACATAAAGACCCATGGTGCTGTATGTGGTATTGTGGATGCATTTTTACCTACATTACATGTTAGATGTTTGGAAGCAACATTAACTAAAAGATTTTTTTTCCCAAAAAATTTCTGTTCTGGAATTTATTAAGTAAATTAGGTCTGTTCATTTTACGTTTGTATTGTAAATAGTTGGTGACGGACTGTCAACAAACACCAACAAGGCTTTTCCCATATTATATCCCATACAGTAAAAATAACAAGATTATACCCAGATTATCCACATAAAAACTGCAGTAAATGCATTAAACAGATTTAAATCTGATCACTTGAACCACTTCAGAATATCCAAGACACATTGAAGTATAAATAAACTACATGACCAAACGTTTGTGGACACCTGACCATCACACCCATGTGTCTTTGTTGAACATCCCATTCCAGATTTATTTCCTCGTTTCTGTTATAATCAGGGATGCACATAACTTTTTTTTATTCTGGTTCTCAGGAGAGCGCTTGGAGAGTTTGTATGGTCCTCACCCCCACAGTGTTCCCCACCATATGTCTGACTAAGCGTCATCCTATTCACGGTCCGCCTCACTAGCTTCCATTTCAGTTATAGTACAGGATGATGGACTTGCTGCTTCCTGGATGGTGGAAGATGATACACTTCCCTGATGGAGCCAGCAATGGGCTGTTTGCATCCATAGGTCTACAGCTAGCTTTGGGTCAAACGTTTCTGTGGTCATCTTTGACAAGTGGATGCGCATCAGGACTGAGAGACGAGTACATGACAGACGGGATCTTTACTTGTTTTTTAGGTTGAGATGGGAAAAACCCCTCTCACAAGCTGCACTGCTCAAAGGAAGAGTAAGGGACAATTTAAGTACCTTGTAGATATTGGAGTAACAACCTGGATTGCTTGTATTAACTACCTTGACTAAATCATACACAGAGGACGCTGCCAAGCGTTTTCCTGCTTGCTTTAAACGCATACATTCTCTTATAGTTAAGTCTCGGTCAAGAGACAAGATGGCCTCATGTTTATGGAGAATGGTGCTGATCGTTGTGTTCCCAAAACTTTGGAGGGCTTGTATTTCTTGAGGACTTTAGAGATCCATATCTGTTTTCAAACTCTCCAATTAAACCTCGGAGTAAATCAGTTTTGTCCCTGTCAGCATCAGCATTGGAAATGGTGTGATTCCTGTGCTGGCCTTCACTTTAAGCAAAAACATGAACTGTCCAAAGGCTAGCATGAGTTCATCCTTACATTCTCCTATGGTCAGCTTTTCCTGCTGAAACCTTTGGGAGGTCAGCTGCAAAATGATGCCAATGTCAAACATGTTGGCCAGAAAACACTGAAAACACGCTGTGCAGATATGCTTCAAGTCACCGTCATCCGTTTTAACCAGTTGCATTTGAATGGTGGGCAAAAGTCTCTATATTTTCAACAGTTTTGTGCCTCCAAGTAGACCATCTGATATTGTGAAACTTTTTTAAACTTTTTTCCTAATTTAAAAAAAAGGAGATGCCATTCTCATCACACAACTTCTTTAGCACTTCAACATTTTTTGCTCAAATTTGATGTGAATAAAATTGCAGCAGCTTGACAACAGAACGATTAAACGTACCACAATATGAAACCATCCTCCATTCATCAAAACCTGAGTCATAGATTAGATTGACCAGCCCGTCCATTATGTTCCCCGCCATTCGTTTAGCACACAGTTCATCTAATCCAAGGAATCTTCCCGATACTTTGTCATAATGTAATAACATGAAACTAGTACAAAATACTTCTCAAGCGGTATTAGCTGTTTTCAATTTAACGGATTGTAAATATCTAAATAATCTGTACGATTAAACATGAATTTGATTGTACAGATCAGTACAGATGCCCAGCACAATACACCCCCATCAGACTTCACTTTGTCATCTTCTAAAGACTGGCTGCTGAAATGAGAAAACTGCTGCTACGGATGGTCCCACATGGATACAACAAATATTTGCAATTCCCAAAAACAGTTTATGCCTGAGTCTCATCCTTGCTTTAGTGAATAATCTCATGTGGGTATTATAGATTTGTACCAAAGAACTGGTTCTGTAATCATTAAAAAAAAAAAAAAAGGGTCCTGTGCTCATCAGAGGACTCTTCTCCACAATCTACTCATACTGAACATCATTCTGAAATCTACATCTGAATATCCATGAAGCCATTTCGTGACAATGGCTTCTTTTAAAAGAGTCATACAAATAAAACTGAGATAAAAATTTAAAGCAGTACGCAAAAATTGAGTAGTCTGAAGTCGCAGCCTTCTCTCGCATAGACCGAATCCACACAAGCTCAAGACAAACATGATCACAAATGTTGTCAAGTCTTACGATTTGCATATTATATAAACGATGCAGTAATCAGATTTTAATCCAAGACGTTTGGGACAGATTTGACGACAAGTGTTAACGTGTATGTTTAAACTCTTATCGGGGTACAATCCAGATTCCACGCGCATCAAACAAACAGGTGTAAATATTGAAAATCTTCATGTCAGTGAACACACCTTGTTGTTGGCAAATTGATTTATTTGTGAAGTAGTTTGGAAAATTATTATTATTATTTTTTTAAGTCACTGCTTACTTGCAGTGCCCTATAGTGTATTTACCTGTATATGACAAGCCCCAGCTGTCTTCATCTTTTCCCAGTAAACTGCAGAATGTATGTCGGTATTTGTCCAGATTGACATCTGACGTGCCAATTCCTACCATCTGCAAACCACACACAAAAAGCTTATTATCATTACACAGGCGATTTACCGAATTAAAAACTTTGGCCAATAACTGGAGCAAAAATTAATTTGTTGTGTTTGTTCACAAACGTGTCATAAACATCACATATATCTACATAAAGCAGAGGTGCCAACATTGCTAAACAGATATCCTAGCAGGCACAGAGGAAAAAAATGGATTTTACTAAGAAAACTCTAGTGTACGTTGATGGATGAGAGATGAATAAAAATAAATAAATAAATAAACAGATTTATGAGAAGCAACAGTACAAAAAAGTGCAAAGGCAAGGCAAATGCATTGACTATTTTTTTTTTTTTTAACTGATGGCACTACAGCCCCACCAACTTGTTTTCTACTGGCTCAAAAAAACCAAAACTCATGACTTCACAGGTCAAAATTCACCCAGATAAAGCTGCCGCAACGTGGAAGTAACCGACGTGAAAATCAGGGTCCTTTAGATCCCGTGTCCTTATTTCTTCAGTGAGTTGGCTTTTCTGCCAGACAATTTTATTACGTTTACTTCTGCTTTAGCTGAAGGATGTCTCCTGTAATGCTGTTATAAATGGTCATAATTCATTTAAAAAAAAAATTTAAAAAAAGGGCACACCCATGAACACAAAACTAGTCTCAGAAAGTACTCTGTCAAACCGCACCATGTCTGTTCCGTAGACCGGAGAGGTCATTTTGATCTCCCAGAAGTGCTGTCCTTCTGAGAGCTCCTTGGAGCCGCGGATAGCCGCCGTGCCGCAGCTGTACTCCGAGTGGAAGCTCACCTTCCTGTTCTCACAGCTCAGCAGCGTGGCCGCTGACCGACTGCCCTCATCCCACACCCAGTCGAATTCTGACACGCAAACACACACATAGCGCATCCGATCAGACACTCAATACATCATTTAACAGCGGAGGAAAGGAAAGGGAAAAAGAGTGCTGTGGAATTAAAATAAATCCGTGCACCTGTACCTTGGTCATCTTCACCACAATGGCAGTCACGCAGCCGTGCGTAACTGCGTAGACGTGGGTCGTAACTCGATTCCATCTCCAAATCACAACCACAGTACGACTCTCCAGTTACTGGCACCGCACTTGGCACCGAGGGTACAATGCCAGGATACTCGGCCTCTGAATCTGAGTCACTGTACTAAACAACACAAATACAGTATATCATGTGTGTGACAGTTCTAAGATTTTTTTTAAACCAGGCAATAATATATATCTTAGCATGTGGATTTCAGCATGACTTTGTACAACGCATAAATTTGCCATCTTATTAAAAAATATGCCCCTTTAATTCCCAGTAAAACCACTATTGTAAGATCTATCTATTGCTGTGTTGATTCATTGTTCAATTAATAATCAGTAATCACATCTGAATCTGTTTCTGATCACTAGCCTTCTGCTAGAATTTTCAAAAAGTTCAGCTAACTGTGGCCAGCTCAGACACATACACTGACCTGTAGGCGGTCACAACCCCATTCATCGCTCTCGGAGGGCAGCACCAGCGTCTTTGCATCAGCATCCCGCCGAATTCCGCTCCACACACTGCGCCACGCTCGACTGTTTCGGCTGCGCCTGGACATGCCACACCTGCAAACAATTCACATTAATGATAATCCGAAATCATTCACCGGTCACCACCGTTTCCCATCGGTCAATCACCGACCACCACCGTTTCCCATCGATCATTCACTGATCATTATCATGTCCCATGAGCCAATCACTGATCACCACTGTTTCCCATCAACCAATCATTCACCATTGCATGTCCTTGCACTTTGTTCATTTTTAATGCTCTTCTTGGTAATATTTACAGTAATAAAAGCAAGTTATTCCATCCATAACCATTTCTTCAAGGTCTAATTCACGACTACTTACTGTTTCTTTTTGTCTGCGTTCTTGATAGAAAGTATAGTATTTAGTAAACGCGCAAAAGGTTAATTTATTCTTACGATAAGACATAAATTATAATATATAATTTCCTCATCTGATAAAACTCTGTTCTATTTATTCATCATCTATTCCGAGGGTCTTCGGAAAGTCTTCCTTCTTTATGTAACCTAATTTGTAATTTGATATGTAAATAAAGCAGGATGAACCTACGAATATGCAAATGAGTCCATGACGTCACCTGGAGACTTCGAGCGTGCTTTAGCTACTTGCCCCTGAAAAGAGATGAGAACACGGTGCACGGCACTGTCGTGCAATCCAATTTACAAGCAAACCGGGTTAATACAGCGACCTGAAAACGTGGCCATTCAAAACGTGTCATCTTCAATCACCAATTAGTCTCAATACTTCATACAAAATGACTTATAAATCGTGCTAAATCACTGATCAGTTATAAATCTTTTTTTTTAAGGCTTGAAACCGGAAAAGCAGCTTTAGAGCTCTTCTTCGGCCTAATCAAAGTGATTAGCTAGCTAACTAGCTCAGCTAAGGCTCCTTTTTTGTTCATTCGTTTATTCATTATTCTTCTTCTCAGCATTAAGAGCAAAAACAACAGCCAGTCATGAGAGAACAATATGCGAACGTCTCAACATCATCCTGATGCAGAAAGTCTTATCCAGGTTGGTTAACGGCTGCTTGAGTTAGCAAGATTAGCATCAGCTAGCAATCTGCGGTCTCAGTAGTGCCACATAGCACGATCAAGCTAATTTACCAGCTTTGTAGATGTCACCGGACAGCCCGCGGGAATCCTGCTCTTTTTCCGTTATCGTTACAGTTTCGTGTGATTACGAATAAGTCAATTTTGTGAGAAATATATTACTAGCTATCTCGCTCTTATGACCTACTTTCAGCACACAGACGTAAACAATACGGCACCGAGTTCCGCCCATTGTCCGCCAATGACTGACGGCCAATCATGGGATAGGGGCGGGATTTATTTTCTAGCCTCTCCTCTTATTGGCTACGTTTTTGTCGTTTTAATGACGCAATAATATGTCGTTTGTAGTAATATGTGTATCTGTAGTTTGATAATAAATCAGTGTCTTATACAATCTCCTATAGGCCTTGAAAATGAAACTGCTGAAAAATTTGTCATGCTGCACTGACACTTTATTGTACATTGCTGTATTAATGACATGGCAGAAAGTCACCTGACCAGCACACCCATATGTGGGTCTTCCCCAAATTGTTGCTACAAAGTTGGAAACCCTTCACTGGAACTAAGGGATCCAAACATATTCCAGATTGACAGTGCCCCACAACGTGTACACAAAGCACAGTCCATTAAGATATGGTTTGCCAGCAATGGTTCCCCAGGCCTCCTCACCCAACATCAATGCCTGACCTCACTAATGCTCTTGTGGCTGAACGAGCAAATCCCCACAGACGCAATTCAAAATTTAGTGGAGAGTCTTTCCAGAAGAGTGGAGGTTATTAGAACAGCAAAGGGAGATTAAATCTGGAATAGGATGTTCAACAAGCACATATGAGTGCTATGGTCAGGTGTCCACAAATGTTTGGCCATATAGTGTATCTGATTCTAATTCTGATATGGGTCTGCAAAATGTTAATTTCACATACCAGGACATCATGAAAATCTATAAGAATCCTGGCTCCTCAGGAACTGGAGCTCAAATGTAAAAAGATCTGCTCCACCCTGTAAGAGGAGTATAAGACCTGATACACGATCTCGTATGACTTGTTAAGCACCTACATTGTGCTCCAGACAAGTTTTTGGTTCACCTATACATATCATTTTATCTTCAGGAAAAAGTATATGTATCTTTGCAAATTCAGATAATTCTATATTGTTCTGCCACTTGAATTGTACTGTAAATGTCATACACAATTTACAGTGCCCTCCACTAATATTGGCACCCTTGACAAATATGAGTAAAGAAGGCTGTGAAAAATTATTTCAAACAATTGCAAACACAACACAGGTTTATCAAAAAAAAAATATTTGTTAAATATAAGTGTGCAAAAATGATTGTCACCCCATGAATTCATATGTGAAAAATATATTTGAAGTATATTCCCATTGACATTTTACCTTCTTTTTTTTAGTACACCTGGGTGACTAGGAACAAGAAATTGTTCAACCGTGACTTCCTGTTTCATAGGGGTATAAATATGAGGTAACACATAGGCCAAATTCTCTTAGTCATTCATAACAATGAGTAAGACCAAGGAATATTACCTCATGCCCACGGTTAAATATGGTGGTGGCTCTTTAATGTTTTGGGCTGTTTTTCTGCCACAGGACCTAGATATTTTCTTAGGATACATGGCATCATAGACTCTATCAAATATCAACAGATATTAAATGAAAAATTGACTGTCTCTGCCAGAAAGCTTAAAATGGGCCATAGTTGGATCTTCCAGCAGGACAATGATCCAAAACATACATCAAAATCAACACAAACATGGTTTACTGACCACAAAATTAAGGTCCTGCCATGAACATCCCAGTCCCCTGACCTAAAACCCATAGAACACCTGTGGGGTGAACTGAAGAGGAGAGTCCACCAGCGTATACCTCGAAATCTGGAGAGATTCTGTATGGAGGAATTGTCTTGGATCCCTTGCCATGTATTCTCCAACCTCATCAAGCATTACAGGAGAAGAATCAGAGCTGTTATCATGGCAAAGGGAGGTTTCACAAAGTATTGACTAAAAGGGTGCAAATAATTGGTGCACACCTATATTTAATAAATATATATACTTTTGGATAAACCTGTGGTTTGTTTGCAATTGTTAGATATCCATGAGAGCAGAGAATTTTTGTAAAAATTTTTTAACAAAAGATAAAAAGTTTAAGCAATAAAGATAAGTTTTCCCAGCCTTTTTTCTCATATTTACCAAGGGTGCCAATATTAGTGGAGGGCATTGTAGTACTTATCCAGTATTGACACATTTCAACAAAAAGACATTTTTTAGTATTTCCTATAATAATATTACAATAAACCAAATATATTATTATTTGTACCTATTTCTAGATATTCTTTTACCAATTTCAAGCGTGAAATAGTCTTCTTCTATTATCAGATAGTTTTTTTTTGTTCTAATTTCAAGCATTTATTTTGAGAAAGAAAGCAAATTTATCTGCCAATAGAATAAGAAAATGTAAAGCTTGAAATGTGTAAAAGCATCTACAAACAGGATGAACAATATTTGATTTATAATATCATTAAAATAAATATTAGGTGAATTTGCCAACATTCAAAACATTTTTTTTCACTTGCTAAGATTAATTTTTTTGCAGTGCAGGAGGTAGAGCTGCCCCAATCCTGGTCCTGGAGTACCCCCTATACCACACATTTTCCCTGCTCTAACACACCTGACCCATCTAATCAGCAAATTACCAGACCTTTCTGAGTTGAAGTCTGTGTGTTAGGGCAGGGAAACTTATAAAATGTGCAGGACAGGGGAACCGCAGAATCTGTCACTATCTTCAAAAAACAGCTAAAAACCCACTTCTTCCGTGAGCATTTAACTAACTCGTAAAACGCCAACCCCACGTTATCCGTTAAAAAAAATCCTTACTCTGGCTCTTACACATCTACTCTGCGCACTTTGCTTTTCTAGAACTCAATTAAAAGATCTTGTATGGTAGCACTACTTGTATTGTTCTCAGCTTGATATATCGCTTTGCTTGTATTTCCTCATTTGTAAGTCACTTTGGATAAAAGCATATGCTAAATGAATAAATGAAAATGTAACTCCAGGATCAGAGTTGGGAATCTGTGGTCTAGGAGATTTTTTGGTAGTCCCTGGCTTGTAGACATTTGTGTATTCCCTGAATGGCAATGGTAGCCCAATGATTATGATTTTGGACTACAAAGTGGAAGATAATGAGTTCAAACCCCAGCAATCAGGGCTCTTTGAAGGCCACTCGAGTTCTTCCACTTTAACCTTGGCAAACCATGTCTTCATGGGTCTCACTTTGTGCACATTGGAGTTGTCATGCTGGAATATGTTTGGGCCTCTTAATTCCAGTGGAGAGAAACTAATGATGCAGCATACAGAGACATCCTATCCAATTCTGTGCTTCCAATTTTGTGGCAACAGTTTGGGGAAGACCCATATGTGTGTGACGGTCAGGTGTCCACAAACCATTGGCCATACAGATTATGCTCTAGCAGCTCCAATTACCCAACACCTTACTAAGACATCTTGTGTTGTTTCACTATTGCTTTCACTTTCAATTGTGTAGACCATGCCCATGAAGAGTTGATACAAAGTTTAATTGTGGAACTTGGACTGGAGTTTTAAATGGCTTCTGCTTTGCACTAGATAGCCACTAAGGACACTGGGTAGAAGTGGGTAAATAATATTAATAGACACGGAGGTGGTGGGAAGCTCTGTCAATACTAGGATAAAGAAGGGAATTTTATATACATATACACACACATATATATATTTTTTTAAATAGGGAAGAAGTAATATTTTTTTTCAACTTCAAGACAAACACCGTAAGTCGGCGTAAAATGACCAGAGGAATACTAAGTCACTAAGCCATAGACCACTAAGCTGAAACAAAGCTGCAGATGTAGTGGGGGTGCAGAATTGGGTAAGAGTTCAGTGAAGAACAAACTCTGACATGGTAACCTACAGTATGTAGTAATTTCTCATCCAGCACATTCTCTCTTTTTTTCTACCATTACTATTTTTTCACTTGGCATCTTTGGCAAGAATGTAAAAAATGTAAAGCTCAGCTTCTGCAGTATTAAGCACAAGATAACAGCTATACAACACATCCTAACATTCCATTGCACAAATATATAAATGGTGTTGCTCTTAAGTAGTGACTAGAGTATTTAAAAAAAGAAAACATAATGCCAGACATGAAGGTATGCAAGTAGTCAAAGCAAAGCCAAACCAGACACACAAGGAAGTTGAAGTTTTATTTGGAAACAGGATGGGCTGGGCTGTTGTGTGCCCATCAATGCAACCAGAAACAGCAGTAGCTACAGGTATAACGCTACACATTGTTCAAAGAATGTCACCTTAGAATTAAAACATACACATTCAAACAAACATATGCGTGCATACACTCACAGACGGCACGCTCTGTAAACTTCCACACCAATAACTTTGATACAGACAACAAAATTTGCATGGTAACTGATGATTACATCCAGAGGAACTCCAAGCACAAATTACCCACAGTGCAATTCACCTACCTATACAGATATATACTTCTGATACATGTATTTATATATAGAGATCATTGGGATTTCAATAAAGACTTTCCGTTAAACAATTTCATGAACATTTCAAAATCTTCATAAATAATCAGTGAAAAATGCATTTTTTATTTTTTTTATTTATTTATTTTTTTTTACAGTTAAGTCCTCAATATCAGCATTAATCAGCAAAATGGTCCCAAAATAGTGGGGGGAAAAAAACCTGGATGATTTGTTCTTCAAACAAGGAGAAAAAGAGACAAAATAAAAACACAAACAAACAAGTGTAGCGGTAAGGGCAGCTATCTAAACACCAACAAGACAAGATCACAAGCTACACAGTGCATTTACAAGTAGACGCACATCAGGCTACTATAATACACACAGAGAGGAGAGCTCTCTCATACATTTAATTGCCCACCAAGCACAAACACGCACGCACGCACGCACACACCTACATACTTACATACACACGAACACACTCCCCTCTCTTCTGTTCATGTGGTATAGTTACTCAATGGGTTTCATTAAGTGGATGTTAGAGTTGGTATTTGTGTGTGTGTTTGTAGTGGGTGGGTGTTTGTGTCAGTATAATTATTATTATTATTATTATTATTATTAACGCTGTTTACTTAGTGGAGAGGATAAGGGCAACAATAAGCCCATAGAGCCCCAGCACTTCAGCAAAGATCAGGATAAGGATCATGCCAACGAACAGGCGAGGCTGCTGGGCTGTGCCTCGAACTCCTGCATCTCCTACTGTTCCGAGGGCAAAGCCGGCAGCAAGGCCGCTTAGACCGACACT
>JANDJT010000102.1:5840004-5850559 GCA_024331685.1 Stegophilus panzeri | reverse complement strand
GAGAGAGAGAGAGAGAGAGAACACTAGGACATGATACCCTCTCCCTACCCTCTTAGATCCCCCATCCGAGTATATGTCAGATCAGTAGGAAACACTGCACATATTTCAGTAACAAGCACTGACTAAAAGAATCACACACTTAAATTCCAGCTAGTGATCACACATTTTGAGCAGTGATTGTTCCAAGCAACGTTCCTTCTCATTTTAAGTCTGCCTAATTAAAGGGTTTGAAATCAAAAATAGGCCCTGGCATTTATGACACAGACTAGGCTAAACAAAGGAGGAGAAATGAATCATTTAACATAGTCTACATTTACCCAAACTAATTTTGGTGGTGCGAGGACTATGGTTATTACACTAACAGACTAATAGTATAGAAAGAATAAAGCACGTTAATAAATTCCTGATGGACAGAAATGATTGTTAAACAGAATAAATACCCATGTGAATGACTGCATCAAATAACAAGCAGACATCAACGAGACTTCACAGAGTTAGGGAGAGAGTAAATATAGCTATACAGGACCTGGAAGTGGTTATGCAGACAGGGGGAAATCACAGGAATATGAGGGTTCAGGGTAATATGAGGTACTATCTTTTTTCCCCTATTCATAACCCTTACTCAACTACCCAAGATATGGATTAAGTGGTTTGAAATTTGTGTAATTATTAAACTAGTGAAGTTGTGTGCCTGCCAAATGTCCCCTTAAAATTAAGAAAACACGACAAACCTGATCTTGTGCTTTGTTACACCTTGCATGTGGAAGAAAATATGACAAAGGGTGTCCTTCTGGATATTAAGGTTAAGGCATTACTTCAGCTATGTCAATACACAAACACTCCAAATATAGTAAACACACTGACCTAATACAGTAAAATTACAGTTTGTATCTATCTGGGAGTGTTTGAGTCTGACAGGGAGGAGCAGGCAGACAGCGAGAGTGAAACCCTGATTCAGCATTAACAATGCTGAGCACAAACAGCAAAGAGAAAGAACTGATAAGGAATGATTGGATTTTAAACATCTTTTTTACAGTCTGATTCTGGCTGAAGTTTAAATCTATGTGACTGAATCTGTGTGCATCACTGAAATAATAGATAGAGAGAAAGAGTATGTGTTTAAGAGAGAGAGAGAGAGTGTGAGTGAGTGAGTGAGTGAGTGTGTGAGTGAGTGTGTGTTACCTGGCTCTGCATCTTGCTCTGCTGTTTCAGGCGTAGGTTTTCTGGAGTGTCAGCAACACTCGTGAATGATGTTTTCGGGTAGTGTCTGTAACACACACCTCAGAATAAACCATCACTGCAAACTTGTAACTGCACTTCAAGTCCCCATTAAACATTCCAGGGAACAACTGAAATCAGCCTTAATCTTTTTAGACTATCTAAATTTCTAATAAGTGGGTTAGGATTGGTAAAAAAGAATGCATTTTTACTTAGGTGTACTTAGGGAAATTTAATTAGTAAGGCATAGGTCAAGAAAACACAAACATGTATAAAAGCAAGTGCAAATGGAATCCATCCATCCATCCATCAATCTTCTACACCGCTTATCCTTCAGGGTCGTGGGGAACCTGGAGCCTATCCCAGGGAGCATTGGGCACAAGGCGGGGTACACCCTGGACAGGGTGCCAATCCATCGCAGGGCACGATCACATACACATACACACACTACGGACATTTTGGACATGCTAATCAGCCTACCATGCACATCTTTGGTCAAGGGGAGGAAACCGGAGTACCCGGAGGAAACCCCCGCAGCACGGGGAGAACATGCAAACTCCGCGCGCACACACAGTTGGTGTGAGGCGAACGTGCTAACCACTAAGCCACCGTACGCCCGCAAATAGCATGAACACTGATAAATGGATTGTAAATACCCACCTGGGCCTGATTAGCCTACTTGATATAGATATTCAGTAATTCCTGGACAATTGTGGAAAATTATAATAAGTGTAACACCATGTACAAAGGCCAGCACTACACACTGGTCACTAGTAAGCACACCTGATTTTAGTTTACTAATGATTTTCATATATTTGCCGGTCCCTTCACATGATATTTGCACCCAGATAGATGCGTGCTATATGGTTATTTAAAGACCGCATGAAAATGGATTGAGAACTGTAATCCGACTCCATGTGTTAACATATTTTTCTTTGGAAACAAGTCTGACAGGGTGCTGAACTGCTTGACTGATTTACACAACAGTCAATAGTGTTCAAAATATGCCACACCCCCAAAAATCTCAAATGTGGCATCTTAGCAAACTAGCTAAATATGGAGAGCAGTTGCCTTCACCCATGCCTGACCACATCCATATCCTAGATGACGAGGTGCTGTAATTTTGGTAGTTATGCTGTACATGTTTGAGCTGATATCAATCAGTGGCAGTGCTGATGGTGCCGGAGACCCATAGAATTGTCACCAGGAAGCATCTAATGCGTCTGAACGTTGCTGAAATGATACTATTATGCCAAAATACCAAACTGATTACTTTTAATGATGGAGAAGTCCTGGTGACGTATAAAGACGGAACCGCATTCTCGATTACTCTCAGTTCCACTCTCATTGAAATGAATAGACATTAACCATTTTTTCCCTCACCAAGTAACAGATGGAAAAGGGAAGAGTGTGCAGGAAACCACACAGCCAAAAAAAACACACCAACAAACCCTGTTTTCTGCTAACAAACTCCTACTATAGACCAAGATCCATCCCTGGGGGTGGGACACGACAATTCTGCATGTCCTCAGAAATTAATGCATCATCTCAGTGTGATGCATTAATCAACATAAGTAGTGAGGGCAGTATAGCAGCATGTGACACTGTGTCTGCAACTGACAAAACAAAGCAACGTGGTGTGTCAAATTGCATACTTATGTACTATTTTATATCATTATCGAGTACTAACACTAACTGGTTTTCCAATTACAGTTCGTATTAGTGTTTGAATTTTAAAAACCTCTTTAAAACTAGCTTAAGGTCTGTTTTGAGTACCAGTCTTTGGATTTTCTAGATAAAGTAAATATTTACTATTTCAGGGTTTTTTGATTTGAGACGCAGATCATGACAACAGTCATGTAGATGGCAGAAAGTATGAAAGAGAGACGAAACTCGTCAGAGCATTTAACATCGCTGTGCATGAATCTGCTAAACATTACAGTTCAGACAGGGATGTTTTGGTTCTGAATGGTGCTTTTAATACTCCAGATTTACATAAGATATGCAAATGAGTATGTGAACAAAGCTATAAAATTAAAACAAGAATATCTCCAAAACTATTTTATTTGTATTTTTTCTAGATATAGAGGGTATGCATTGACGTCACTTTCCCGCCGGGACACGCCCCCTCGGCCGAACTGAGCGCCAAAACATCCAGCAAGATGGCTGGTTTTAATAGGGGAAGCTGCAAAAACGCTAGTATAACAACGAGTATGAGCTTAAATTAAAGGCAGTTGGACTCGACAGTGACCCTTACAACTTGCCCAAAAACCTGTAGTCAATGGACACTGGCATGTTGCCAGAAATTGGTTTTCCCGACATTTATATGTACCTGCTTTCCACGCCGAGGAAATACACTAAGCAAAGCCTGAAGGCATACAACAGCCTTGACGCTTGGTCCTACTTCAATTTTTACACCAATAAACATTCTAGTTTGTTTGTAGCGAACACTGCTTCCATTTACTAACGTTATATATTTGTGAAGGTAAAACAAAGTCAGAGAACGAATGAGCCCCCGTTATTCAAAATAGGCAGCGTTTAAAAAGAAATATTTAGCAAATCATGAATGCCACATGCCAAAAGAACTGACACTTACACTGCTCAACTTAGTAAAAAAGGAGTAAATGGTTTTTTGGCACTCTGTAAAAAGATAGCTCCGAATTCTTGTTGAATCTGTGAGCACAGTCAATCGCACAACAGCTTTTACCCCATTTTAGACGCGTTTTTTCCGAGTTTTCGTGAAATTCACGCTGTACACTAATGCTGCCGCTCAGTCTTTTTGCCACTCAGCAAGCGTGACCGCGAGTTCTGGCTACCATGCTGTCACGTACATACCCTCTATACTACTGTATTGGTGTCCATAACACAAAAAACTCTGAAACACCAATTTCAAGAGCATTTTAAGTAAAAAAAACAAAAACAATCTTTTAATATGACCAAAATAACAAATATTCACAAATTCACTAGGCTAAAATGAGTGGTGTAATTTACATGGTAATTTAAACTAACAAGTTTGTAAATTGGGAACTCTTACTGACAATAAATAATAGGCTCAGTGACATTGCTACCTGCTTGAATATAAGTGGTGCATAAGAGTTTGACAGATGAAATGTAAACTAAAATGATATAAGAATTGAGTTAAAAAAAAAAAGGCATTCTAGAGTATGGCTCTGTTCATTAAGCATGTGTCTGATTTGCCTGTCCGATATCTAGCGTGAAGAGAAATGGGGGTAATTCCTGAGACACGAAGACTGTTGGTGTGTTTTAAATGAGTGTTTGTGTGTACTTTTTGCCGTATATCCATGTTGACACTATAAACAGGGAATCAGTCACTGTCTCACACATTTGTCAGACAATTTGTAGATACTTACGCATTGCAGTATGGTTTCTTATCAAAGCCTTTGTAGTTCTTCATGTTTAGAGTCATCTTGCATACCTCACAGCTGAAACATCCTTTATGCCAGAACTAAAAGAAAAAGAAAGTAAATATGTGAGCAATTAAAAATATGCTTAACGGCTTATTTAGCTAGATCACTGTATAGTTCTTAATACAAGATGGATTTTATTGACCAAATTCCATAGCTGTATGGGTCAGCAGTTCTCCAAGTCAGCAGCTGATGTTCAGCACATGAGGAGAGTGCAACATTACACCCCATAGTTCAGTACTGAATACACACTTAAATAATTGATTACTTTAAATAATTGATTTTGCCCAAATGAAGGTGAAAGTATAAAAGGTTTGTGTTTTTTATTTCATAATAAAAGTTCAAATGAAATAAAAAATGCAAACTTGCCCAACTGCAACCAGACCAGGTGTCTTTAAATAATTAATTGTGATGTGGTGCAAACAGCATTCAAGCATTAACCTACTGTCATCTCTGAATATGTTCCTGTATTAAAAAACTTAATAACTAAGAATACTCATTGCCCAGAAAAGCACATGGAAATTAATTATCAAGAGAAAGAAGCAAGGACAGACCAAGGGCCATTCTTTTATTTATTTTTTAAATGACTGAGAAAGCGCTAGCATAATTGATGTTTTTTGCAACTATAGAGAAAGACCACAAAATTCATGATATGGTTTAAGTGAAGAAACGTTGGGGAAAAAAAAAAACCCATCCCTGAATCATATTGGGTGTTGAATTCTGTCACTTCTTGGGGAAGTATTACTGAACAGAATAATGTAGCTGGACCCTGTATTACGGACACATCTAACATATTGGCTACAAAAAGCAACAAAGCTGTCCGAAATGTGTGCAGGTCAAAAGTTTGCTGGACTTTGACCTTTGGAAGGTTTAACGATAACAGACAACAAACAAACTACAGTCCACTTCATTGTCACTATATGCACGGTTAGCATGTACATATGTACATATTGGAAAAACATCAAAATACTTAAAGATGTTTTTGCTATACACAACATGAATCATGTTGTTTATGTTTGCTAACAGTCTACCTGCAGACCAGCTACACCATATGAAGTTAATCTGTGACTAATAAACAAACAACCACAAAAATACAAAAACAGTGTATTAAGCATGTACAAATATTTCCGTGTTAATGCTTTCAATCTTAATAACCTAAGTTTGATAAAGCTGTCAAAATGGCATCAAAGTGCTGAGCGAAAACAAGCGTAATTAAGCACTACTACTTGCATTCCCAATGTCCAATAAAACAAGCACCAAATTCACACAACAAACAAATGAACACAACGATCTGGTTTGGAAGTAATTGGTATGGTGTGACTTGTATTGACGTTTTTAATAGGATATGATTTTTTTTGTATACATTTCTTCTGTTTTATTTTACTGGAGTTTCTATGACTGTTAAAAAAAGCAAAATTTCTCTACCTTGAAAACTCAATGTGTAAACCATGATATATTGGCATGATATACCTTTTATATACCCTGTCCTATCACACTGTAACCCCACTGAACATTTCTGGGATGAACTGGAATGCCGACTGTGCCCCAGGCCTCCTTGCCCGACATCAGTACATGGCCTCACTAATGCTCTTGTGACTGAATGGACACATCTTGACAGCCAGACTCCAAAATCTAGTGGAAAGCCTCCTCAGAAGAATGGAGGTTATTATAACAGCAATTTCTGGGGGAGTCTAAATCTAGAAATGGGATGCTCAACTAGCATGAGAGTGTGATGGTCAGGTGTCCACAAACTTTTGGTTATATCGTGTATATACACTTCACTCTAGGCAAGATTTATAATAAAAAATTAGCTGCGATGTCCAATCTTATCCGCAAATTATCCGTATATATGCCCTTTCTATACAATTTTATTTAGGGAATAGGGAAAATTCTCCAACTGGAGTAAGGGTTCAAATCGTATTGTCTATTAAAATGGATATAACATCTGTAAAATGTGAATGATGCATAACTTATGTACTTATGTAGGCAGCTCAGGAGAAGCTTGTCTGGCATATATGTCCATAACGTTACATGCAATTACATAAACTACAGGTCAATGAATCCCTTAGACTGAGCTAGTGACTGAAAGACCTTTTACAAAATCACAGTTAAAGGTCACTTGCAAAAGGTCACTATCTGTCCTATACAGTTTCTTTATTTTGGTGAAGTTATTAACATCAAATGACACAATCAGACGGATGTTCAAGGCAGCTGAGTAGCCTCTGGAGTTCTATGATTTAAAAGGATTTATTCAGAAAACTTGTGCATCATTTAACCTCTGTAACAGTATAGGTTGAGCAAAGCTTTCTGCAATACCTCCTAAATATACCAGTCACACCCACAAGAGATGGTGGGGTCATTTGTAACATTTTGGTCCATTGATTTAATTTGATACCTTCTCTGATATTAACATCGAAATTATATTTGGTTTTTTGTTGTTTTTACAGTAGTTAACAGTCAAATGGACCTACTGTGAGAAAGCACACTGGAGCTTTAAGAATGTTTTACTCATAAGATTAGCAAACTCTTACAAATGACCCCATGCTCTCCTTCATATAAAAACCATTATTTCAATACAACAATGTGGTAAACAATTTGATTCGATAACTGTTATTAAAAATTACTGCAAGTCTCACACCTTCAAAATGGTGAGTTGAGTAAACTGACACAAAATAACCAATATGCAAAAGGCGTTATAAATCCCTCCACTGCAAAACAGCCAACATGAAGCAATTTGGCAAGAAATCTGCCCTGCAAAGCATTGTGCCCTCGACTTGGATAAAGCAGATAAAGCGCTATAGAGCTTCCATAATTATAGGGCTGCAACTAACGATTATTTTCATAATCGATTAATTGGCTGATTATTTTTTTTTTCAATTAATCGCCTAAAAAAAAAACTTTTGATACCATTTTTCGTTTATTTAAAGTAAAATCCACAAACCGAGTATTACAAATATAAACTTCAGACTAAAACTGTACATTAACACAACTTTTTGTCCAATTATATATATCACCTTCACATCACCTTGTGGTTTCTGTTACTCACTGACTTTAGACATATTTTTTTTTACTTATGTTCACTTTGTAAAGTTTACAAGTTCCAATCTTCTACACTACAATTAATATAAAATGCGCGCCCCCCCCCCGCCTTAGAGGACTTGGAGGTCGCACACTTTTTTCTGCGGTCACTTAATGATTACGCCCCCGTCTGATGGTGACTGAGGTCATGTTGGGCATAAGAGGTAACGTCGACTCTGGGTATTCTGCTAAATCTAGCGGCGTCACATTACGTGCGTTTGACGTCACGTGCCATCGTCTGGGAACCGGCTTATACATCCTTATGAATGGATACTGTTATGAATCGATATTGTTACGTGCATGTGCACGCTGCATTCAGAGTAAATTTTTCCCTTCTCCTCCCTGCCACTTTACTTACAGCTTTTGGGACACTGTTTTTAGCTTAATAATGGTACAGTCTGGGATTGTACAGTATGGGGATATAATTAAAACTGCTTTAACTAACATTTTTGTTGGGGAGATCTTATAGCATTTATGCACAGACACAAGCAACTTGCCCCCTGAGCCCCACCTCATCAGCACAACATGCTTTGTTTGGGTGTTCAATGACTTCAGTCTGTGTATGTGTATATACGGTTTCCCTCACCGAAATTCTGATTTTTATCAAACGGTCATTATGATATCAATAATTGTGATCCTATACGTGGTATTCAAAGGCAAAACATTAGTATTGTGACAACCGTAGTGGTCACCTGCCTAATGCCACCTTTTCCATTAAAACTTTCCTGAAGGCTTTCTTCCACTGTAGACGTTACAGAGTAATGTAAAAGTCTTTTGAGATGTTTAAATCAGTGTCTAACATACTTGCATATAGTTCTTTTAAGATGTCCATATGTGTAAGAGATGAAACACACAACTAGTGGATCAAAAAGAAAAATAACGGTTTATGTCTTTTCAGCCAGAACAAAAACTATGTGCACTATGACACAGTGGCCTAGTCCATGGAAATGTTTTAATGTTTTGCCGTGCTAGTGTTTTTAGTCAATTTTCCCAAAGTCCACAATGAAATGTGAAAATGGTATGAACACCGAGTGTCTGACCAATGACCTTTAAGTCATTTACACCATTTTCATTCCTTTTGGCAACATGAACATAACACATGATTTCTTACATGATACAGTGGCTATGTTTACATGCACCCATTTTCGTCATTCTGAATTAATTCAATATGATGGCAGATCTGTTTTATGTACACTAAACATTGCAATCCGATTCAAATATTCGTTAATATGTGCATTGTGTGTATTTGAACAAAGCTTCTGCACAAGTGCACGGCGTCTGTCGTCATGCCAACCATACAATAGCGGAGAAAGAAAGCCATAAATGTGACACCAAATGACCTAAAAGGATTTTCTTGCTTTGTTGACATATAAACATGTCAGCAACAGTTTTTTCCCCAAATCTTACTCACTTTAATTTGTCCTACTGATCGACTGAATCCTCCAAACTGCATTTCCTCAAACATTTCTTTGAAGAGGTTGTTATTACAAACTTTTCTTCCATCCAGTCTCTCGACAATCTTTTTGTCTTTTAGTATGTTCGACAAATATTTTGTCTCCTCCATCGACCAGTTCTTTCCACCGGACGCCATATTTAAGACGTAAGATGTGAACATACGCACTGTTGCACTGCGCATGTGCACAAGGTATTTTTTAATCTGATTGAGAAAATAATAGGATTCAAGCATTTATACGGTCATCCCCCCCGATCGGATTAGAAAAGGAATAAACCACCCCTTCCTATCCGATCAAAATTTCATTTGGCTCAAGCTCGATCCGATTGATAAAGGTGTTTACATTAAAGCTTTTCAGTCTGATTGAGCCCTCAATCGGATTACTATTGGATTATTTGCTTGCATGTAAACGTAGCCAGTGTGGCTTGTATACTATACACAGCAAATAAACTAGCACAGAAAAATAAGTTTCATGATTTTGGAACTGATGAGATCACATGACAATTACATGCAAATTATATGTACTTTTGAAAATGTTATGCTTTCCCTGTAACATGTTTTCTGTGTTTGCATTAGTGAGGATGGAAAGGCAAAACAAACACGAAAAGACATTTTTTTAAAAAAAAGTTTGCATTTGTCCCATGTTTCCCAAGCAATGTAATACTTGTTGATGCTTAAATAATCTCTTACTTTTTCCTATATCATCAGTGAGTGATCATATGTGGGAGGCTTTTTGGCTCTTTTAACACCACTTTCTCCTTAGGGGGGCCCCAGTGGTCATGATTAATCATTCTTTCAGAAAGCAATCGATTTTTAAAGTCCATTAAACACATCACCTGGGGTCTCAAGTGTATTTAAAACAAACAAAAAACAAACAAAAAAAACACACAAACACAAAACTGCAGCAGAAAAGTTCATTCATTTTCAAAATAGGAAATTAAAAAGACAACAACAACAACTACACAAATGTCTTCTACTTAAGAAATAATCACCTAGAAGATAAATGTACACAAAACCCTACTGAACAAAGGCTCCTGAAATGTTATACTACTGGGTCGAGACATTACACCTTCTGTCTGCTGTATGTACACAATCTGACAGTCCTTCAATAGTCATTCATTTAATTTTTTTTTGTATATTAAACTCAGTCATTTTTGTTAACCTACATGAAAAACTGTAGTATAGTATTTATGTTATTCTTTTATTTGTGAGAAGTTTGCTTGTATTTCCTCATTTCTAAGTCGCTTTGGATAAAAGCGTCTGCTAAATGAATAAATTTAAATGTAAAGTCAGCAATTCACACAAAATTCCACCAAGCCTTGGTTGCAGAAGAAGTCCTGGAAGATTCTACAGGGCCATCACAGTCACCTGACTTGAACCC
>JANDJT010000102.1:5778591-5823824 GCA_024331685.1 Stegophilus panzeri | reverse complement strand
TGTTCGGCTGAGCAGTGTTGATGAGCCTGTGCCCACTGCATCGGCAGCTTCTTGTTCTTGGCTGACAGAAGAAGAACGTATGTTCTTTTGGGGTACTGCTGAGCGGTAGGGCACTTTAATGCAGATGAAGAGGTTGGGGTTAAAATCTTTTTTCCCCCTGTCTGGCTCTTGTCTGCATTGAGGTACTATTAGCTGTGCCATGATTATAACTGGCTTTAATTACGTTACAAAGGACTATCCGATAAAAATCAGTAGTTATGTTTTGCAGTTGAATCAACGTGGGGCTATAGGTCAGTGGTAGAGCATTTGACTGCAGATCAAGAGGTCTGTGGTTTGAATCCTGGTGCCCCAGGTCTGGCTTTCCTCACTACAACTTGGGTCCATGGATTTGTGCTATTGGTGCCACTACCATCTGTGCCCTTTTAGAAGAAACCGAAATTCATCAATCATCAAAAATACAGTGTTCATTCCCCTATTCGGCTGAGCAGTGTTAATGAGTCTTTGCCTGCTGCAGCTTCTTGTTCTTGCCTGACAGAAGTAGAACCCAGTGTGGTCTTCTGCTATTGTTGCCGCAGCTTCTTGTTGTCTTCTTCTATTGTAGCCCATCCGCCTCAAGCTTTGATGTGCTGTGCATTCTGAAAGGTTTCTCTTTTGCTTACCACAATTGTACACCATTTCATGAGTTACTGTAGACTTTCTGTCATCTCGAACCAGTCGAGCCATTTTCCGCTGACCTGGCTTTTTCGTTCGCAGAACTGCCGTTCACTGGATGTTTTTAATTGTACCATCTTGAGTAAAAGTCTATAGACTTTTGTGCATTCAAAATCCCAGGAGATCAGCAGTTATAGAAATATATAGAATATAGATATCAAGCTCGTCTGGAGTCATAAAATGCAGCAGATAGGATTTGCTCCTTGCTCATCATGGAAATGTAGCTCAGTGATAGAGCGTTTGGCTTCAGATGACGCAGTCTCTCGTTCAAATCTAGGTGTCCCTTAGCTGACTTGCTTCATGCTATCTTTAAGTGATTTACACTTTACGCCATTAATATGGTAATGGAAATCACCAGTAAGGTAAAGAATATGGTCTCACTATCATGGAGCATGGTACCATACCTGCAATGCAAGTGACAAAAGCGAGATTTAATTGTGTAACAATGATGTCAAGTTAGAAACGCATGGAATATTGTTTGGTATTGCATTTTCACTTGGGCATAGCTGAGTTCTAGAGCATTTTACTGCAGATCAGGATGTCCGCTGTTTAAATCTGTGTACCTATGTCTGACTCATCTGACTGAGGTATCCTTAACTGTTTAATTTAACCGCTTACGACATTAAAATAGGTAGTGATAAGAAGTGTCCGAAGGTCTTGTGCAGGTCGTCATGTTAAATGGTTTCAGAATATACATTTAATACATTTCACAGTTCATTGTTTGAATACACCTGAAAATCTTTGTATAACTACTTCCCCTAGTTTACCATGCTACAGTGAACACTGAATTCACAACATCTAGAAAGGTTTTTTCAATCTTTATTTGTACAAAAATAAAATGAACCAGAATGTATAGTCTGAACACGCAGCTTACTTTCAATATTTAAAAATTTCAACACTTTCATTTCATTTCATTTCATTTCATTTCATTTGAATTAGGGCCATCAAACACAAACAACATTATATTAAATATATGAAGTAATGCTTCCAGTTTAAAGCTTAAAAATTGAGCACCAACGTCCATATGAATTTGGCACCAAACACTAATGGGCTGTGCTTGGGCAGTGATCCAGTACCACAGCCAAGAATACACAGTTCAAGCGGAATTCAGAAAATCAGTGCAAATTCTCCCACCTTGGACAACACAATCTGTTTGTAATGTTAACAGTGTGACCTCTAAAATGAAGACATAATATGCAAACATGTACATATTAGTATATACACATATGTCACATGTCCAGGGTTCAATCTACACATAGCTAAAGGTGTAGCATATGGTGTCTCCAGTATGTTGAGTTTGAGTGGGGCTCTGAGCAAGCCCCAACATTAACTCTTAGAATTTGATGAGACTGTAGGCACATATGGGACATAAACTCTGGCTCTGCAGAGTTACAATGAACCACTGCTCGGCTAGTTTGCTATAACCCGGGAACGCATCCAGTCCAGACTTGCTGGTAAACTACAAAGGGGAGGAAAAAAAATCAAGGAAATGAGATGTCATTACCAGAGAAATGTCATTAACAGCACTGAAATGCATGTATGCTTCTACTATAAAGTTTCCACTCACCCCTCTCCAGTAAGGGCACAGCAGGCCTGGACATGCCAGGAGTGAGCTGTGAGAGAACTGAGGGTAAGACTCTGGGAAATCTCTGCTGCTGTCATGCTATTCTTCATATCCTGTTTATTGGCTAACACCAGCACTGCAGCATCCTGTAGATCCTGGAGTGGGCAGTTTAATTTAAATTATATATTGGTAACCAATCATCTCATGGCCACCGGCAATCAAGACCAGTAAGAAAACAGTGTAGATGAATATGAGCTCACCTCATGTGCAAGCATCATATGTAGCTCCTCTTTCGTAAGGGTCAAACGCTCCCGGTCTGTGCTATCTACTACCAGAATCACAATCTGCAAGTTGGAGACAGAGTGTTACTCTTTCACTTAGTACTAGCCAGGAAAGCATGAGAATGACTGATACACTAAAGAACAGTGAATGTATAAATTATATATGGCATACTGTCTACCAAATGTCACAGAGCATGTGTACATACACAGAGATACACAACTGAAATTAAACAGTGTACAGGTTTAAATTATCTGTCCACTGTCCAAGTCCAATTATTAAAAACATGTCTGACAACTTGACCACATCTACACGTATTATGATTATTGTTATTCTAATTTAGTCTGAAAGTCAAAATTAGTCTTGATTATTTTTATTGGCATTGAATTCACAAACTACGATTTTTGTTATCTCATTTAATAAGGCTTTATATGAGAGTGTTTTTGCTTTTGACCTCTGTATTGTTTTAGTTCAATACTCCGGCATTAAAAATAAATAACAGCAAATTGTTTATATTAGGTCCTAATTGGTTTCTGGAGGTCCATAATGGTCAGTCAATAGAATGTATTGTTCCTAATGGTTCTAATGAAAGAAGACTCTATTGGGTTCTGGTGGTATTTAACAGTAACCAGAAAGTCCCTAAAGGAAAACAACAGGAATCTGTTGGAATCTATTAAGCCATTTCAATTTCAGGTCCATTACATGATGGAAACTATCAGTGATTTTCTTAATGGACTGCAAAGCATTTTTCAGCAGGTGCTTCATATGGTTTCATTTTTGGCGTGTATTATTAACCATTACATGAAGCCATGTATCAACAAGTTCCCTGGGTGCGTAAATTCATATCAGTATATGAAAGTTGGTTAATCTGTTAAGCAAAGCTTCATGGTTGGACCTCTGTTTTGCATATCACCATACTGAAGTGTATGACACAGGCATAACCTCATATTGGTACTCACTCCAGCTATTCCTGTTCAAGTCACAGTCAAGTTTTCCCTATTGTCTGCTGTCTTGAATTTAAATGAAATTAAGTGGAATGGTATTTGATTTTGTTTTAAAAACTTTTTTTTTTAACAGCAGCTACACTGTTAATAGATAAACCAGTTCCAGGTTGCATCCATACATGGCTGAGACATCACAATTTCTTTATCTTTTCATATATATCTTTTTTTTATTTTTATTTTTATATATTTGACTATCCAAGCATTTTGATGATGAAAAAAATCTCTCTCACTCACTCATTCACACACTCATACACATACACACACACACATACACACACCTCTGTATTGCAGTAATAGGTGCTCCAGCTGGCACGAAGGGCCTCCTGACCCCCAATGTCCCAAACAAGGAAACGTGTTTTCTTGACAGAGATTTCCTCCACATTGCTGCCAATAGTAGGAGTGGTATGCACAGCCTCTTTAGTCAAACTAATATGAGAGTGTATGAGAGAGAGAGAGAGAGAGAGAGAGAGAGAGAGAGAGAGAGAGAGAGCACTGAGTTACATAAAACACCTACGTCTACATCTAAGCCCAAGTTACTTTTGTCTTGTACCACTGAAACAGTAGATCATTAAAAGCATAACCTATTGAAGCATTTTGACTGAAGACTGAAGACATGGTAACAATAATGTATTTATTGTTAAAAACACTTACAACTGGTAGAGGATGGTAGTCTTCCCAGCATTATCCAAACCCACAATGATTACTTTGTGTTCTGGAAGAGGAGAGAACATTATGTGTAAAACACACACAACACAAAAAAAAGTGAAGCCAAGAATATGTTTGATGTGTCTTAATTGTTAGAAATGTTGTACCGTTTTGTTGAATGTTTTACTGATGTGATTGTGCGATTTACACCGAAAAAGAGTTATTAAAAATTACTTCTAAAACCTCACAATTTCAAGTAAATTAATATGCAAGCATGCTGAAATGTCATCATGCCCAAAGGGTTACATCCGAACAAAAAATAAGGAAGTGAAAAACACCAACACAAATAAAAAAAATCTTATATTTATAATTGGCTACAGAAAATTATAATGTTAAACTTTAATTGTCTGCAATTTGTTGTGATTTCACCATCCTTTTTTTTCTTTTCTTTTTAAATAAAAGTTGTGCCAGAAGTCGTCAGAGGACACCACAAAACATATCGTTCTTCTGCTGAAAAGACATTATTGATTACATATTCAGGCTTGACTAATAAGGAATTTTAAAGTTAGTTTTAAAAGGCTTTTTCTAGCCCTCCTTGCCACTCATCTGTTAACCTCATTGACAAGGTTATGGAGGTCAGTATCATATAAACAGCTCTACCTAGTAATTGTGAAACGCATAAAACCTCTGGATAAGAGTGTCTGCCAAATGCCATAAATGTAAAACCTATATGACTTAATAGTAACTGAACAGCTGTGCAGTTTCAACATGGAACCATTGTTAAAAAAAAAAAAAAAAAAAGAAGTGCCTTGCTTATCTGGGTTACATAGGTGAGGAGAACAGAACATCTTATCTGGGTTGCACAGGTGAAGACAACAGATGACCATGTAGGCTTATTGATGATTCTGTGTGCTAGGATACTGATACTGAGAAATGCCAAATGCTGCTGGCTGACATGCATTTATTGAAGTATACTGCTAGAGTATACTAGCATACTATATAGGAGATTCAATTCAATTCAATTCAACTGAGAATTCCTCTTTGTAGCTTTGCCTGTAATGAGTCCAAACATTGAGACCAAAACTTTAAAAAACAGTTTGATAGAGAAAATGTCCTAAAAAATAATCAAGAAAACAATGGTGCTAATAGTACAAAAACTACTAGTTTATTAATGAACTAGTTAATTATGATGGTGCCAAAGGCAGCATTTAATCATATGATTAGGGCAGTGCTTCTCAAACTTTTTGCAGCTATGGAGGGCTTTAACTCTACTGAGCATAGACTCATTATTTTAATGTGTTCAATAATATTTACATTTACATTTATTCAATTAGCAGACACTTTCATACAAAGCAACTTAAAAATGAGGAAATATTCTTGCTATTTATTGGAGAATTATTATTATTATTATTATTATTATTATTATTATTATTATATACTTTCAACTTATAGAACACATTAGGTCCAAGTTGACATATAGGCCTGTATGTTTTTTGAATTAGTAAAGTTTGTATTAAACCCATTTATTTATAAGAACTCACTATAATAATCACTTTGGTAATGGTGGGTTGTCATCTCCACCACTGTAAGAAAATAAACAACAACAAAAACAAAAACAAAACAATAGACCCCTGGCTCTGCTTCAGCCCTACTTTGATAACCACTAGTTAAAGTAATAAGATTTAAAATCCTTACCTCTGTCTCCAAACACCGTCATCAGTTTGGCAAAAAGTAGTCCCATGTTATATACAAGTGTTATTCACAATTCAGCTCAAATCTGAAACCTAGAGATCTCTCCACAACGCTGTCAAAATATCCTTCTTGTTACTATATTCGAGATGAATTTTTCGAGGCTGTTCGACGACGTGAAGAGCCAAAGTGTGTAATGACTGTTTGTTGGTTTCTTTAAATTCTATGAGAACATAGAGACGCTCATATTTCCCTCCGCTCAGTCCGCGGAAACGCACCGGAGCGCAACCTGTGGTGACGAGACACTGGATTTCTACTGATTCACGGAGAATTCGTTCCATTACAGGAGGGCGGAGTCGAAGTTGACGCACGACATGACGCTGCGCACGAAGTGCGTAAAAACAGCGTGTCCGATTGGCCATCTATTGTAATGACGCGTTGTGTTTTGTTTTTTTTTAAACAATAAAACCAAATATTTGGGCGGAGCGCCGGATGTTGACGTTGTATCGCTTTGTTTTCGCCCTAGTGTGTGGGAATTCATGCGGAACGGAAACTTATATAAAAAGCGAAAGAACCTTGTCATGGAATTCCCGGGGCTCTTGTACAGAAGAAGAAGGAAGAAGTCAATCAGACATGCACATTCAGAGGAATTTCCCTTGAATTAGCTGGGAGTTATACATCTCCATGTACCCAACTAATACTGCTCATTTTTAATTATTATTTATTATTTTATTATAACACAAAAATACATTTGTGTAGCCAAATCTAACTGTTTAGTCTATTATTCATTCATCTTTAGAAACCACTTTATTCTGGTCAGGATTATGGTGAATCCAGAGCCTGATCTGGGAAGTCTGGGTGTAAGGAAGGAATACACCCAGGATGGGACACCAGGCCATCATACTGCACCATACACACACATTCAAAGAAGAAGAAGAAGCCATTATTTGTCACACATACATTGCAGCACAGTGAAATTAATTTATTATTTTTGCGTATCCCAGCTTATTAAGAAGTTGAGGTCAGAGCGCAGGGTCAGCCATGATACAGCACCCCTAGAGCACAATTAAGTGCCTTATTCAAGGGCCCAATAGTGGAAGCATGAAACCCCAACCTGAGCAGTAACCCAAAGCTTTAACCACACAGACAGAAACCTGACCTCAGATTCAAACCAAGGACCCTAGAGCTGTGAGGCTGCAATGCTACCCACTTCATCACAGTGTTACCCAGGCATAATATATTAGGTTTACTAAAATATTTATTAGAGACCATTTGGTGTGATTAACACTACACAAACACTGTTGAGTTGAAACAGTTGACATGTTCCCAATCAATATATCACTGTACTGAATAGTAGCTTCGATCCAAATCATTTAAGATATTTTCTGGCATCAATCCTGTTAAAAATGAGATATAATACTCATAGGAGTAATCTGGTATACTGAGTTCTTTAAAATTTCCCTAAACAAAAATTTGTTTATATTATATATATTATACATACATAAGTACATATATTATACATATATAGTATACTTATTAACATACTTATATACTTATATATTTATTTACATACCAAACTATATTATCTCCCCAAAAAGTATATTAATTCATGCGTTATATGTTAATTGCATTTGATTCTTTTTAATGAAATCAATTTGCTAGTAATTTGCAAGACTCTTTTTTGTGTCTAGTCCAAGCGAGATTTAGATTAAATCAAAAAATCACAATGTACTGCACTGCAATTAAAAAACAACAACAACAACAACAACAATAACAATAATAATAAAACCAGAAAAAGGAGATAACATTCATATATGTTGTTTTGGCCCCATTGTAGTCTGTAAAAAAAATTATTTGATTATGTCTTTATCATTTATTAAATAATAATGTAACAATATTTTGTCTTAAGCACACTTGCATTACCTATGCCAGTAGGTTTTCATCTTCCTACACTTGACTGACTTAAAAAAAAAAAAAAAAAAAGAACATTTCACAAATATAGATACTGCATTGGTATGTCATAAATATACATACATGTGTACTAACATAACATTTTATTGGGAACACAATTTTTTGTTACAGAAGGTTAAAAAATTGTCTGAGGAAGTACCTGTGGGTATCTTTCCTGTTTTGTCCTACCCCTTTCTGTAATATCAGGAAATTATAATTGTGATTCCATGAGGTCACTTTAAAGTCTAAAAGTAATGCTGAGACGCTCTAATTTGAGAAAGAAACAGAATTTTCCATTATGTCAACCCTATGTTAATTTGACAAAGAGTTGTTTTGAAGACCATAACTTATGTTTCTATATTGATTAATTAAAAGAAAACTCTACAGACAAAAGCACATTGGGGACAAAATTTTTCTAAAAAACAGAAGAAAGAAAGAAACACAGTTTCTCTTTGTTTCACTTTTTTTGTGAAGCATTAAATGAACTGTTTCATCTTTAATATATTTGTTATTAAGGTCACTTTCCCTTTGAGTATAGGTGACATGAATGTTGAGTAATTAAAAAAATTAAATAATGTGTCCTGTATCCTAAATTGTAATCAGAAATGAATCTGATATCCCATATATCCCAATATATGAAGGTTTCTATAATAAGTTTCCGCTTAAAGATAATAAAATGGTGAATTTGAAGTTAATTAAAAGAGTTAGGGTTAACCCTAACCCTAACCCTAAGTTGGTTGAACCACGTCAAAAGATTGTCCAGGAACAGGTCCCTAATTATTTTTAGGCCTTTTACTCTGGTGCTTTTCAGTTCCATTTTACAAGAATGTGGTAAAACACTGCAGTAACAATTTTCACACTTTGACTAGTTTGAATGACAATTGCAGTTCTGTGGCACTTCACAAATGAAACAACTGGTTTAGCATATAAATGTGCCATTTAACTTCCTCTTTATTGTTTGTGTGTGTGCGTGTGTATGTGTGTGTGTGTGTGTGTGTGTGTGTGTGTGTGAGAGAGAGAAATAGAATAGTGTCATTAAGCCTATTCAGCACATATGCTTCCGTACTGCGTAGGTGAACCTCATAACATTCACGAGTTGAGTCATTATGGTAAATCAAGATATAAAATGTACAACAGACTTGCCTGCTCAAAGTTGAAAAATGTGTGTGTGTGTGTGTGTGTGTGTGTGTGTTTGTGTTTGAGAAAGAGAAACAAACATACGCAGATAGCAACCCCAACCTCAGCGTGTCTAACCACCCATATCTGCTCTTGTGACTGCTCTTTTTAAGCTGAATCATGAAAAAGGTTGAAAATTATGTTAATAAATTATGTTACTCTCATGTAATAATATCAGTGTATTACACTTTAATGTAACATACATCTTGTCTTGTCTTGGTATTTCTATGGGACACTTATCATTCCAAAATATTATTTTCAACAATCCCCTAAAGAGATCTAAATATTTAGATGATTTGGAGAAATCAGACCTACAGAGGGGGTAACAAGTATTGAACGCATCAAAGTATTTTTCAGCAAATATATTTGAGGTTATTCACATGAAAGTTTCACCAGACATCAGTATTAACTCAAGAAATCCACAAATATAATGAACTCACAACATTAAAGTCCATAAACAAAGTTATGTGTAATAAAGTGGAATGACACAGGAAAAAAGTATTGAACATGCTAAGAACATGCTAAGGCAAGGTAAGGCAAGGAACCAGCTGAAATCCGTAAGTAATTATACCCCCATCTGTGTAAATTAATATCAGCTGGGTTAGGAAATTGATGGTCTATAAAACGGCTTTTCGTTACCAAGGTGTTACACAAGAAAAATCTCATGATGGGTAAAAGCAAAGAGTTCTCCCAAGACCTTCACAACCTTATTGTTGCGAAACATATTGATGGAATCGGATACAGACGTATTTCAAAACTTCTGAATCTTCCAGTAAGCACCATTGGGGCCATTATCTGCAAGTGGAAGCAACATCACTCCGTCATCAACCAGCCATGCACAGGAGCTCCTCACAAGATTTCTGACCAGGGAATCAGAAGAATAGTCAGAAGAGTAGCCCAAGAGCCAAGGACCACTCGGAAAGAGTTCCAGAAACACTTGGAGACAGCAGGTGCCATTGTCACAGAGAAAACAATAGGCAATGCACTCCACTGCCATGGCCTCTATGCACGCTCACCCCGCAAGACTCCATTACTAAAGAAAAGGCATGTCGAAGCTCCTTTAAAGTTCACTACAACTCATTTGGACAAGCCTATAAAATACTGGGAGTGTAGTCTGGTCAGACGAGAACTAAATTGAACATTTTGGATGTCATACTACACACCATGTTTGAAGAAGAAATGCCACTGCACATCACCCTAAAAATACTATACTAACAGTGAAGTTTGGAGATGGAAGCATCATGATGTGGGGCTGTTTTTCATTGCATGGTACTGGCAGACTTCATGTAATTGAAGGAACGATGAATGGAGCCCTTTACCGGAAGATTCTTGAGAAGAATCTGCTGCCATCCACCAGGATGATGAAGATGAGATGTGGGTGGAGCTTCCAGCAGGACAACGAGCCAAATCATACAGCAAAGGAAACTCTCAATTGGTTTCAGAGAAAAAATAATCAAGGTGTTAGAAAGGCCCAGTCAATCATCTGACTCGAATCCAATTGAACAAAATTTAAAGACAATATGTTTAGAAGAATGGACCAAAATCACACCTGAATACTGCGGATGATTAATTTCTTAATACAGGAAGCATCTTGAAGCTGTCATTACAAACAAAGGTTTCTCCACTAAGTATTAAATAAATTTCAGTTAGAGTGTTCAAAACTTTTTTCCTGTGTCGTTTCGCTTTATTACACATAACTTCATTTATAGACTTTAATGTTTGGATTTGTTTATATGTGTGGATTTCCTGAGTTAATATTGATGTCTGGTGAAAATTTCATGTGAATAGCTTCATTGGAAATATATTTACTGAAAAAAATGTTGACGAGTTCAATACTTATTTCCCCCACTGTAGACATACCACTGGTTGTAAAAGCCCTTCCACAACAGGATCTATGGCTGGGGTTCTAAAAGGTTTGTTTTTGCATCCATGGGAACCTTTAACTGTAAAATGAACTTCACTGACTGTTTAAGTGCAGAATTATTTTATGTACATAATCCAACTATTTAAATATTGGGCTGATTATGCACATATGTAGAATAATATTTTGTTATTTATTATAGCCATATAGCTTTTTATTCCTGAGCTTTCCACATACAGAACACATTATTCCACCTTCTACAGAGTGACGATTAAGAACATCCTGACCACCGGAACTGTACAGCATCAGACCGCTAGACTACAGCAAATTGTGAGAACAGCTAAAAAGATTATCCATTCATTGACACCTTATTCAACAACCGCTACATCCACAAAGCCACCAACCAGTATTGTGGACAACCAGTCTCATGGACTCTTCTCCCTCCTGCAATCTGGCAGAAGGTACAGGAGCATCCGTGCCACCACCAGCAGACTCTGCAACAGTTTCTTCCCTGAGACAGTCAGATTACTCAACACCCTGCTGCCTCCCAATGCTCACCTGGGCTAGTCAAACACACTTTTATAATATGGAACTGGTTTTTGCTGCCAGTATTGCTACTATACTTGTGCTGCTACACTACACAATAGTTTACAGTTTACAGCCCATGCTCTGCGTATTTATTGTCCTGTGTATTTTTGGTCCTGTTCTGTATATTTATTGTGTCACACTATAGTGTAATCCTGTGTTGCACAATGGTCCTGAAGAAATTACATTTCGTTCCAATGTATACAAGCTATATAGAGGAATGACAATAAAATCTCACTTGACTTGACTTATAAATAGGCTAGTTGTACTTGAGTTTGGTTTAAACCAATTGGTTTATACTCAGTTCAAGTGGGCCGAAAAAGGGGCTAAATACTATAAATAAATATAATAATTTTGTGGGTTAAGATTTCCACCACTGTAACTATAATAATCATAGACACCATGCTTATGCTTCATGGACCCCACTTTGAGAACCACTGATCTACAGTGTGAGCCTGTAATGTGGGGAGGACTGTGAAATCACTCATTCAGCAATTTGACTTTTTGAGAACTGGTTTTTCTCCCTTTTCACACCAATCTACGCCTATTCTGGTTTTCCATTCAGAGTACTGTTTTTCTTCTCTACATGTCTTTACGCTCTTTGTTCTCACCACCATGGTAATATGACATTTTTTTGTCTCTTAAATTGTCCGTTTACTGTATGAGACCCTTTAAACTTATTCTTTTCCCCATGACCTCTACTGCTTCTCCCTCACAAATCTTAGACTCAAAGAAACATTTCAAGCATAGAAATTAGTTCTGATTTAAAATTTTAATTAAAATACAGATTTACCCACAGATTAAAAACAGAAGGCAAAAAAGCAAAATGAGCTACAATCAGGCACCAAAGATTACATGTTTTTGTTTTGTCATATATTAACAATTGCAGTAACGCAACAATAACATTCATTATTAAGCTATTTTCTTGTACATTTTCTGAATTACATCATTAGCATGATGTCCTTTTGCAACATATGTGAGTAAAAACAGGCTCATCAAAGATATTCACTGACACTCTTCCTGCACATCAAAAGCTGCTTGAGTGTGTGTGTGTCCCTTACATATACACAGACACACACCGGCACACCCACCCACGCACACCCACACCCACACCCAACCACACACACACACACAAAACCCTTGTTTAAAAATGCCCACAGAGATAGTGACACAAAAGGCAGGAGCAGGAGAAAAAGGCAGTAGAAGGTTTACTGTGTGTGTTTATACATGGGTGTGTGTATGAGCTGTTGTCTGTGCATTTCTTTATAAAATCAGTGTTTATCACACAATCAGATCCTTAAAGCGACAAAAATAACTGGTAGACGAAGAGTAAGGGTGACACATCTATAGCACATCCACACAACAAAAACATGTGTGGCACAGAGTTAAGACAACCCACCAGGGGTAGTGGGTGTAACTTCATGAAATATTCTGGCACTTGTCATTTGTTATGTGATTGGCATGTATAGAAGACAGCTTTTCATTCCCACAGCAGTAGTGCATCAGAAAAAGTTTGATAAACACAGGAGACAGGATGATGCCACATAAAAAATTCTCTACATGTTGAATATCATAGTCCCCTGTAGTAGCCATTTATGGAGGTCTCAAAGTGCTTTAGACAATGGATTCCCAACTCATGCCATGGAGGCCCATCGCTCTGCAATGTTTCCCTACTGCCTACAACACCTGATCCAGTGTGTTGTGAGCAGGAAAACTTGAAATTGTGTTGGGCAGTTAGCCTCCAGGACCAGAGCAGAGAACCCCTGTTTTAGACCTTGTTTTAAAGTTGTTTAAAGGTCATACTCGTTTGAAGGTGGGGAAAATCACATCATGTTTAATAAAGCGGCTTTAAAGTTTGTTTTCTTGCATAATAATACCTGTTATCACAAATAAGTTAACATTGGTCGGCTTTATTAATGTGTCAGCCACCTTACTGAAACCTTGTTCATACCACAAACGTGAGTTTTCGAACAGATTACTGTACAGGCTGGAAAAACACGTAGCAGCAATAAAGCTATATCAGGCAAATGATGTAAAACAGTTTCTAGCATTATAAGCATAATAATAAATAATATCTAAAGAAATAGAGAAAGTATATACATGAAGAATATTGGCAGATCTTTGTAGAGAATTTTGACCTGGGAAATCCTGGCCTCCATTACCTGGTGATGCATTATGTGAATCCACTGCACCATTGACATAGTATATCTGAAGGTTGACTGTGTAATACGGCTCCTTTAATCTTTAATTTAGATCATTCAGTCCCACAGTAAATTTGTAATGAATCCAGTCTAGGGAACTAAAGAGATGTGAGGCCCAGAATATTCTAACAGGGGATAAAGAGGCCCTGATTAAGACAGTCAGAGGACAAAATACATACACCCATGCACACACTCGCTCTCACATCCACACATACATACACACAAGATTGTAGTTATATATTTCCTTAGTTCTACTTCATTGCCATTGGAAATAGGAATTTATCCTTATGCTGATAAGGGGTCATGCAAGACAACACAAAGAAAACTAGAAACAAAGATAAAATGGAAACAAACATGACTTTGCTTCCTCCTTACCCTGAAATAAGTTTAGCTAAATGAAATATGAGTGTAAGCTTGTTTGGCATAATGCGCATGGTGGAAATATGAACTATACAGCATTTGCCTGTGATGGTTTCTATGGATTGTAAACAGATCCAGCTTTAGACATCAACAATTGTCCCCCTAAATTTTTAATCCCCCTAAATCCTTCATGTACTCTCCATATCTTCCCGGTCCTATTGGTTTTGGCTCTAGCGGATGTACACGTCTCTGTTCCACTCCTCCTGGTTTTGGTTGTGGCCTACCGTGGTCTCACCAGCCTCTACGTCTTGACAGTAGCGCTCCCTCAGGTGGGCCCGCCCACGGTGATGCTGATTGGTCATTGGCGGTGCTAGGTTGAGGTTCTCTTGATCTGGTTCGGCCCCCTCATCCTCCCAGGATGCCTGTCGAGGGGGGTGGTGGGCAGGGTTTAACCGGCTGCGACAGGATTCTGGTTCCTCGTATGGATCTGTTTCCATGTCATCTGTGTAGGCCGAGTCGCGACTGCCCTGTGTTTCTGAATCAAATGTGTCCTGTCGTGATAAGCCACGCCCCCCGGCTTGTAACTGACTACGTGAAGTGCGCAGCGGCTGCTTGCCGCTCAGCTCGGTCTGATAGTCCTGGGGGCAGGCCCGTTCCACAACGGACCCCTCCCTCTTTGGCTCACTGTGCACGAGAAATGGACCCTGTGCCAAGCAACGCCCCCAAATCACACAGTCCGGCCAATCAGCATGCAGAAACACAAACAAAGGAGAGCAAGCAGGAGGTTAGTACAAGAGTTAGAGTTTGAGAACAAATGTCAAATATACTAAAACATCACAATCCCCACATACACTAACATGCTGTGTTTTTAATTAAAAAAAACCCCAAAAACTTTTTAGTCCAATGACACTAAAGAGCCATTTATAGACAATAAATTACAAATAAAATTGTCCTCAGGTCCCCAGTGAAATGTAATTTACAATCCTAAGCAACAATCTTTAGTCGGCCTTCTTTATACAGGTTGATTGTGGGGAATTGAATAAGGCCATTTAATGTGTATTTTTAAGCAGGAATGAACAAAGTACTTAAAGTGCAGTAAAAGGGGCTCTGTGTACAATTAGCCATTACTTCTTGTAAACAAATGTTTGCACCTACAAGATCACGCCTTTGGTTAGTTTGCACCATGTATAACATAATCACTATCTTATCTGAAATGTTTTGACACATTTGGCATGAGAGACTGGATGGTAAAGGATTTTGGCCGTTATAGTGACAATATTTAATATTTCATACGTAAAAGAACTGTATTTAAAAAAGATAATAGTTATTTTCTATGTTCTATTTTCTATGGACTTTAAAGGGTGTAAAAGCCAGTATTTCAAGATCAAATAGTCTACTATTTTGGAAGTAGGGATCCATTTATTCAGCCATAAAAAGATGCACAGGCACAGAAACACGCAATGTCATTACTGTCCCCTTGTGGCCAGTATTTGTGAAACATGACTGGTGTGGAGAGAGAATTTCACTTTTTTGGCTTTATTGTTTTTCCTTATACACGATCGTTACATGCTAGGAGCTAGGATCAGAGTCTGCATAGTCACCTGATCTCTTGCCAAAGTGTACATCTGTGTTCTCAAAGTACATGTATACGTGTATGATTTTCAAATTTGAACCAACATAGTGTTTGGAAGTGATGTGTTGGGGCTAGATGTATACGATCACATCAGACATCCTTTATCAGACGATTCACTTATATCTCGCTGCCATGACGACAGCTCTCCTGTCTCCTTGACAACTGTTAAGGTGGAGACTGGGCATAGGGCTTTGTTCAAACTGCAGTCAAAACACACATGGTAATTAAACTTGGGTAAGCAATATTAGCATCCACATGCAGATCAGACTGAAAGTGTGGTGTTAATAAGGTGAAGAGGTAAGTACGTTTTGTAAGGCTGATGCCATGGCAATTTGGAAAGGGGTTGGGATCGAGTCTATGTTTCCTAGGCAGCAAAAGAACATAGAAGAGTGCTTGGAGGGGCAGAGAGATGAGAATTTATTGTTGTGTCTATATGTGCATGTATGTGGGGGTGCAGAATGGGCAATAAGTGCATAATGATTGCAGGACTACATAGTAGTTCAGTCTTTTTTTTGTGTGTGTTGGTGGAGGGGTATATATAGGTGAAATCCCGTGAATTTCAAATGAAAGGGAGCACAGGTAATTACGATTGCACTTTTAGATTCCTAACTGTTAAGCAGCTATCTGTACTTTGATCAGTGTGTACGTTTCTTCATGCCACTGAGGAAGAGACTGCTTCTCTGACATCTCCTCACAGCTGTGTTTTATGCCTCTCAACCCTTGTTAAAGGACGTGTTCCTCCTCCTGGCCCTCCTTCACAGGGTTAGAGCCATCCAGGAGCTCCAGGTTACGGCGGAGCGAGGTGAGCACCTGTACCTGCAGGTTGGAGACGGGCTCAGGTGAAGCAGCAAGTGCTGCCGTGGCCATAGTACGGTTCAGAAGTGGGTTTGGGGGGTTGCTGCTTGGAGGGTGTGTGGCCTTCCAGTATGCCTCCAAATAATCCGCCAGGTGTTCACATGCGTCCTCCAGCTGGTTCTCGTCTAATATGATGTCAAAGAGCTCCTGAGTAAGAGAGAATTTTTTTTGTGAGAAGCAGAAAAAAACAAGTATGATGTATGTTGTACAGACAGACAGATAAGTACAAATACTTACAGGGGGACATTGTGCTAGTTTGTCTGCTGCCACCATCTGAACATTGAGATGTTTGGCCTGAGATTTACCTCTGGACTTTATCAGCCTTTGCAATACCTTAAAAAATGTAGGTATATAGAAATAAGGAGAGAAAGGTACAAAAAACATAATGAAACATAAAAATGTATAACGCACTAACATAGAATGCTTCAGTTTTTGTTTGTGTTTGAATGTAGATGAGTGAAGTGTGAATACCTTTGGAGAGGCAATCTTAATGTAAACTATTATAGGTGCCAGTGATGTTTTGGCAAGTTGAGATGGATGGTTAATGGTGTCGGCATCCAGAGCCACCAGCTGCAAGGTCCGAGCCAACTCAAAGATTCTCTCTATTTCACTCTGCACCTCGGCTAAGAGAGATAAGGAGATTTAAATTTTTTTTTTTTTTCGCTCAAACACACTCATACTCACAAACACACACACACACACACACACACACACACACACACAAGTTAATCAAAGAAAAGGTCAAAAACATTTTAGTGGGTAAAAGTGGTAGTGGTATCCATATCAGACAAAAACACTTTTTATTATAGAGAGAAACATACAGTATCTACTTTGTATGACCCATACATTTAGAAACGCAAAAGTAGTGCCATGTTAGTATCATGCACATGGAGGTTATTATGGTCTGTTAGATCAGAGGCTCCAGATGCCGTCCTCAGGGACACACAGTACTGCCACATCTAGCTGTTCTTACATCCAGCACAACTGAGCCAGTATTGTTCAGTTGCGTTGGTTACAGATGTTAACGAAACACAAACGTTCAGTATGTTGGTTACGGTGTGTATATGTGTTCTATGTTTATGTATTTAAGAAGCTTAAGAACAGATATCTACATTTAATCAAACCAAAAGAGGCAAGCCACTGAATACTCATGGCAAGTAGAGCTAAATGTGCATACTCTATACTTCCATAGTATTACCTTTTGAGCAGATGACATTAATTATCTCTTAATGATTTCTATACAGTTCTACACATGTTGCAGGCATGGTTTTAAATTCAGTCTTAGGAAAAATATGTATCATATTTAGCAAAAGTACAAAAAATTTAGCATAAGTGATAGAAATGTTGAAAATTGTCAAGTAAGATTTTTTTCCTGTACTTAAATCCACAGAAACATTATAAGAGGATGTGTGGGAGCAAAACAAAATACAAAAAGGTGTACACTATGGACCCTTTAGTTATTTCACTTTCAGGTCAAGCATGCAATAGACAGTTTCAGAGCCTCAAATAAAGTATAAGGAGAAAACTGTTAAGTGATGTGGATGGACGAGGGATGAGGTCAGAGGAGAGATGAAAGAGATGAGAAGATACGTACCCAGTACGTCTGAGGTGGAGAGAGAAGGAAGGTGGAAGGGGAAGTGGATGTGACGGAAAAAGAGACGTGCGTGGAGAGGGCCGGAAAGAAAGAATGAAAAAGAAAGAAGAAGCCAATCAGGCACAACAGCTCACAAGGAAATGTTTCAGAGAATGTTCAGGACACATTGATAGAATGTCCACAAAGCAACCACAAAACAGCCTGGAAACAGTGAAAAGGCTTTAAGAGAAAATAAGCATATGCGTCACTGGTCGAATTACCATATAGACATTAATAGACACTTTTTTTTGTCTGGTATGTTATGCCATTTGTGCGTGTGTTTATTGTACCCAAACTAGATCTGGTGCTGGAACGCTCAATGATGGTGTGTTTGCTGGGATTGTTCAGGACAGAACGCTTGGCAAGGGAGATATCTGCTGTGACCCGCGTGATGGATATTCTGCAATACACAACAGCCAATAGTATTATTTATTTCGAGTATTATTTTATAAAGTTTTCATACTGCTTCATATCATGCTATCTATAAGGCGTAACATCACCATAATATTTAATAACAAATAACATCTCATTACATAACCAGAATATTTCATAACAAATAACATTTCATTACATTACCAGAATATTTAGGGCATCCAAAAACTTTGCCACTTACCTGCCCTCAAACTTGTGTTTCAGGAAGTCAAACAGAGCTTTCTGCATCATATCAGTTACCTGAAAATTATTACACAATGAATAAGCAGAAAGTAGTAGACAGGGTGAAATCCTTCATCCCTTATAACTTAATTGCATCAAGAACCAAATTTACATCGATGTCATTTATGTCTTCTCCAACCATTGCTATCAAGTATTTTTGCTTTGTGACCTGATTATTTGGATACAGTTAATTACAGTTAATTAGAGCAAGCTTGTGACAATAACACAAACCATTCATTTCTAATAAAGCTGGATGAACTGTAGCACCTCAGTGGGCAGAATGATGTATGTCCCTACCTCATAGCCTTTGAGTGATGGCCCGACTAGGATGATGGGTCTCATAGAAGGCACCACATCATAGGGAGGAACATGTTCCATCTGATGGATTACACACACACACACACACACAGATCATCACATGACAGATCATTTATGATTTATTATGCTTTTGGCGGTGAAGAAGGGTACCAGAGTTTTAGGCAGCCACTCATAGGTTTTCAATTTTTTCTGAAGTTCTGTAACCAAAAAGTGCATCGGAGGCGATTTCTGAATCAGTTCAGTAGTTACTCAGTAGTAGAATGTGGTACTTTTGGTAGGAGTAATGTCTAATTTGTTTTGATTTCTAAGGAGGACCTTTGTAGCAATAATCAGATATCTAGCAATAACTTTCTGTACTAGCTCAACTGGAAGCCGAGTTCATTCAGGTAACGTGGCAAGAACATTCTTCCTAGGAATAGCATTCTTCTTGGCATTCAAATACACCCACAGAGTTTACAGTAAACCCTTCCAACTTCAGAGACATTAAAATCTGGTTTAAATTTTGTATTCTTTAGTATATGTTACGCAAGATAGTAAACCAATTAACTGGCTGTGTTCAGGAAGAGAACAAGAAATTCTGCTGAATTTCCAAAAATGTCTTCAAAAAGTTCTTACAAATCTTTTTTACTAGATTATTTCCTGTTTCCCCATAACCCAGGAACCAAATCGAAAGTTGTTTCATTTACCAGTAACAATAGTGCTCTGATACATTTTATTTTAAGGATAGTTTTCTTAAGGGAGCTCAAAGGTAAATGTTTTATTGCATACGCATGCACATAATGCAATTTCATACAGTAATAATTACAATATAAAATTGTCATGTAGTGCATATAACATGCAAATACAATGGCCTTATAACATATTCCATATTTATGGAATTTACGGAATGTGCTAGCATACTAGTTATTATTAAGGTATTATTTTCCCTCACATTTATTACACCTTGCAATCACTGTTATGACAACTTACAACTTTGGCACAGGAATCCTGTCTAACTAAACCTTTGACAAGGATGTATATAAGGATTTAACCAGCCGAGTGTGGCTACAGATTTTTTCAAAATGCTGCTGCCTTGTCCTTTTTATGTGTCTCACAATGTAAAAAGAAAATTGAGTTTTAAAAAATGTAATCACATTTTTAAAAAGCTATATGCAATATTGGGTATGCTCAGCTAGCCTACCTAACATGTTGAAAAACAGCACTGAGATAAATCACTCATTGATTGTTTCCAGTGTAATTGTTTCATAGTGAGTCACACAAAGCTGCTGGCTCTTAGGAAGTGAAAAATGTTTGGAATCAGTTGAATTATGTGGGCTGAGAAAGTGCTTGTTTTGTCCAAAATGGCAAGACAACATCGTGGACGTCCAGTGTTTTCAAATGGATAAGGATCCAATACGCTTTGCTATAACAGGAGATTAACGCACATGTGGTTGTCTAAAATGAGACGGAAATGTTAACTTTAATTGCTCTGATGACTCACCGACTTCTGTTTCTGTTTGGCTGGGCCGCCTAGCATTCCATACACACCAAGAGAGAGCGAGCAAACACAAACAAAGAAATAAAGAGAAGCACAATGCAGGTGATGCCATTACAAGCTGTTAATACATTCAGAAAAGATATGTGTTAGAAATCTATATCATGCTAGCATGTTACCAAAACCTGGGGGGAAAGCACTGTGATACACAGGAAGTGATAAGAAACAGGAAATGTGAAAATCTTGCAAAGGAGATATTAGGTTAGAACTGACTTAGGGGTATTAGCTTGAAATGATGAGTGGTATTTCCTGATGCACTCTGGCTTGATAACTATCACTATGGTTACCTTCTTAAAGAAGGGCAGACGAGGTATATTGCCCTGAGGGGATGTGACACTGCTGGCCACACCCTTACGGTCCCGGGCATCAACATGCTCCGCCTCCTCAACATCCGATGTATCATCATAAAGTGCTGACATATCAGCTATACAGGGGACCGAAACAATTGGGAGGCGAAGGAGGATTTGGTAAACAAGTGGAGAAATAGAGAAAGAGGAAGAAAGGAAGGCAGAAATGATATCAGGGACAGAACAAAAGTGATGGCAGAAGGAGGAAAAACAGAAACATAATGTACACTAAGTGTAGAATTTGAGTTTAAAAATATGGACAAGAACAGAGATAGAGGCTAAGAAAAATGTCGAGTTACAGATAGAATTTCTGTATGAAAAGATATAACACAATACCCAACTTAAAAAGGCATAACTGGAGAGAACATAAATTGTGAAATGGGAGAAAAATGTAGAAGTAGAGTAAGATGTAGACAGACGGTAAGAGGAAGAAGTAGGTCATAGTGAGCTAGAAAAGGGTCAGAACCCCAAGACTGCTGTAAATATTTGTTTGGAAGGTGTAACTATTGCTGGTGAAGCAGGGTCAAGTCTGGTGTACCAGCACAGAAGCCCTAAACTACACTTCCATTTCATGTTTGCGCATACCTGTTCCAGGTGGAGTGGGTCTACGAGTTCCTGAGGCAACATCCAGACTGGAGCTCCCACCAGATTTACTGATAGAAGAAAGAAATATGCTCTTAGTTAACAAACTAGTGACTGAATGTGCTGAAGGACACTTAATATTTTTTATAGTGGCTTATCAATGCTGTGCCCATGAACTGAGTGAAGTATGTTGACTATTAAAATACACTATGAATGAAAGTTGTGGTTGCTATGTTGGGATGCAATTGGCTGCTGGTTGTCATGCATATTTTGACTGGGTTAAAAGTTGCTGTGGTGTTGTGACTGATACCTGGAGCTTAAGCGGTTCTGTCTACTTCTCTGCTCCTGTAGCTGACGAGTGCTTTCCAGCTTTACTGGACTGGGGATGAAACCCACCTCACAACCTTCCTTCACTAAACGTCCTATCCACCAGTTATTATTATATTTCTGTTAGTAGAAACACACACACACACACACACACACACACACACACACACACACACACACACACACACATTACTTTAATAACTTTTGCCACACCTTTGGTCAGACCTACATATACAGTATGCAGGAGGCATTCAGTTCTCAGTGAAAGTGAAAATCTGGTGTTCGTATCATATTTTGGAAACAAACTACCAAATATAGCTCATAGACTGTTTAAATTGCAGACAACAAAAAATATTTGTTGACAACGTAATATAATTGTTCATAATAGGGAACTACGCCAAGGAGAAAATGGGCGTGTGACCACTCAGGGATCACAGCTGGTGTGCACCGTGTCATCTTGCCTATATTCATCATTGATCTTCTGCACATTTTCTCTTTAAACGCCATCCGATCTCTGCATTAGCCTGATATCTGAGTAGTCAACCCCCTGGCATCATTTTAAATAATTTTGGATTGCTAGCATTCAAAAGTCTTTTTGACTTTTTTTTTTTTTTTTTTTTTGACTTACTTTTTTTTTTTTACTTACTTACTTGTTGCAATAAAATTGATATAAAAATCAAATCAATTTTACAATTTTACCTTGAATACTATTGATTCATAAAGGGAAAGAGAGGAGCTGATTTCATTGCATGCCTAATCACACCTCATAACAATGTATTTATTCAAATCGAACCCTTTTACATTAGTGCCACACTTGGTCATATTACCATGGTTACAATGGTCATGAAGATACCAAAAATATACAATGTGCTGGACTTATGTCTCGTTTTTGCATTTTGCCATGATCAAAAAATACATCCCAAAGACTACAGTTGATACTGGGGATGGCAATTTTTACAAATATTCATTTAATATAAGTTAGAATTACAGTAGAACTGCATTAGAAATATTTTAGTATAGTTTAATAGAACAAATAAATATGTGAAGAAAACAATTTCACTGTGCTCTTCTGTATATGTGACCAATAAAGACTCATTATAAGCAGAAAGCTTATTAATACACGAGATTTGATACACACTTCTGTGACGGCAATATATTAGAAATGATAAGGATATACAGGCAATGTCACCCCAGACGAGAAGCGAACTGACCTCTTTGATATGCAGGAAATCTTTGGCTTCAAATGAGATGGCCATGCCCTGCACTGGAACATCATCATTAGGACCCGGGTTATAACCAACATTAGTCCTCACAGCAAATGCAACTGGCTTCGTCTAAGGCAGAAATTCAGAGAATAATAATAAAAAAATCTAAATGAATAAGGTTCTAAACAGTATGATGAAGTAGATATGAGTGATAATAGTGGCTGAATATACTATATTGTTGAATTTAAAAAAAAAAAAAAATCTTTTTGGAGTATAGAGTGTCTTTTCTGAAAACTAAATCCAAATTATTTCCTTCAAAAATAATAGTCTGAGTGTTTGGACCCTGCCAGTTAAATTTAATTATTCAAAGACAGAGTAAAATTGAACGAAGCTAAACAAGAGGTGAAATATTTTGAACGCTAAATGACATGCTTTTGAGTACTACTGAAAGGATGTTGTTGGTAAATCCACTCCACATGATTTAACAGGCAAACTGTATCAGATGAAGAAGTCAATTTAGACGGCACATGGGATATAGATTAATGGCACATTCAGTAGAGAGAAAGCTGGAAGAGCAAAAAGGACAACAGGAACGACAAAAGAAAGGAATGAGAGAAAAAAAAGAAGAAATAAGGACACACACCTTGGCTTTCTCAAGGGTTGCCAGAGCCTGTCTATCTGCCTCTTTTCTCAGGGCCTCCGGATCCTCCTCCAGAGACACGTCAGAGTCTGAGGGACGACTGGTGTAGGAGTCTGCTGAACCCTGAGTAAGAAAAGGTGAAAGAGGAGGCGGAGGGACATAAGAGGTACATTCAGTACTGTACATTCAAGCAAAGTATTTTTTAAATTATTATTACAGATTCATATATCACACGAAATCAGCAGAAAGGTCATTTAATCAGAAATCTGAACCATACTGCAAAGCATAACAATCTAACAAAGTGACCCCTTAGATTACTCACTACCATCCTTAAAATATATTTATAATCTACCAATTAGCTATCTATTCAATTGTTTAGCAGTTTCCCCTACAAGATTAGCTCAGCCTTTTGCCCTGACTGGTAGCTTATATTTTACATGCACTTCTATCACAGCTGCAAGGCGGTCAGAATGTGGGCAGTCTTATAAAGCGCTGCCGGCAGTGTTTTATTCCCTGGAGTGAAGCGCTTCTTTCAAAAGTTGAAAGAAGTTAAACTTTTCAGAAAAACTCTGCGATACATTAAGCTGTTTTTTTTCCGCCCGACCAAACAGGTCGCAGCTCAGGAGACAAGCGAAACAACAGGGGAGGGTAGACCATCAGTGAGAAAATTAGTGAGTAAATATCATCAGAGATACTTATATAATCAGAGATACTTCAACTTTGTTTTAACTCTACAGTACTCTCCTACTCTTGATTCTCTGCCTCCAAGCAGCCGCATCCTTATTATAATTACTATAATTCATCTTTAATAATCACTTCATCCTGGTCAGGGTAGCACTGGATCTACCTGGGATCACTGGGTGTGAGGTGGGACCACACACATACACACACACACACACACACACACACACACACACACACACACACACACACAGACATATTCACCACCTACTAGCATGTTTTTGGCAGGTGGGAGGAAACCAGACAACCCAGACAAAACCCATACAGACATATAAGCTCAGTAACATGAGCTCAAATTCGAATGATTATTAATGATAAATGTAGTTTAGATAGCTAGCTAAACTATCTTCAATCAGATTTAATTCAGATACAGAGATGTTAATGTTATAAAGTGCCTGAAAATGCATTTCAGGCTATGTAATTCGTATGTAAGCATGATTCTCTGTTCTTGTTATCAGAAGGTATTCAGTAAACGGGAAATTATAATAATTTCCAAAAATAATCTGCACGATTAAAACATAGCCATCATTTTCTTTTGTACATATTATCTAGTCCTCATTCTCCTTCACAGGTACATAATGCTGAGCTGTTTCTAAAGGTTTTCAATGCAGCAGTATAGATCATGTTGGTTATCTTTATATAAGCCACCCACGCCTCTCTTTTCCCTGTTAACTTCTTTTCCCCTTTTTTTATCTCTTGCTGTTGTCAGGTGTCAGGCACACTCTAAACCGTGGGAGGTGCAGACAGGCATGAAGATAGCTGCAAAGACTGTGAGCTAGTGTGAGTGCCTTGAGGTTTAAATAGAGGTGAGAATTCATCATGATGACATATGTCAAATGAAATGTTGATAAATTATTCATAGCAAAACAGAACCACACACACAGCACTTACTAAACAGTATAATAAATATGGCAGGATACATTATTTACTATTTGAACACACACTGTTTGCATCCACTGAACTACATGCAAGTTTTGAGGCAAGACTCATTACAAAGGAGAAGATAAGCTCTTCTGCCATGTAGGTTCATCAGGTGAAACGGTCAAAGAGACATCTTACTGATTAAGTAGCATTTTACCCTTGCTCCTACAAATACACTGGTGGGTTTATCCAGTCCATACAGGATTTTATTTGTGATTGTTGTGGCCAAAAATGCTTGATTTTGCTGTTGCTTTTTTCAAAATTTGTTGTTTTTGGGGTTTTATGTTTGTGGAGAAATACTATAATTGATAAAATTGCAATTATACAAAATTGTTTTGTATGGTCTTTCACAGTGATGTTTGCTGGTTTAGCTGTACTCATGACGTCACATGACATCAAATGACATGTCTGGGCCAAATCTGCGGAAAATCTGCGGTAATTTTGATACATCACAAGCTCCTTTGAATATTGCAGAGTTTGCTTGATTTTGTGTTTATTTCTGCAATCGCACAATTGCAAAATCCTGAAGGGACTGGTTTTATACAACTGAAAATTAGGCAATTAGCTTTAAAGCAAGCCTGACACACGAGTTATAGTCTTCAACCTGGTGCAGTTATCTAGCCAAGGTACAGAAATTTTAACAAATAAATTTACAAATACTAATGTGAATGCATAATTTAATACAAGCTCTTAAAATGTGTACTGATAATGTGCTCGCCTTGTAATTAGGAGATCTGTGTTCAAGTTCTGTAATAGCCTTTGTATTCATTTAGGTTTGAACATTAAGTTAGTTCAACTTAATTTACCGGTCTATGGCTGAGGAAAACCACGCTGTTTGTACAAATTCTAGTTATGGTAGTCTGAAAATAACACAATGATCTTGGGATTATTGAAAAGGATCCATGCAAATTATTACCTCAACTTCTAAGTGAATCCAATGAATTACTTTTTAATAAATGACTAAAAGACTAATTATCCATCTTATGGAATATGGGGGCAATATGCTCTGTCACTTTAGTGGTAATGGGTCAGTTGGTAAAACTTTCTATGAGGGTCATATTTATACCAAACTATAAACACATTCATATCATGTTATAATTCATTCATAATGCATTATACACATTGTTATAATTATTTATGAAAATACAATGTACATTATATCTATTATTATGCATTATGAATTGTTATCATGATGCATTATAAAGTACGGTTCATAACACATTATATCACCAATGCCAAAGAAACTGAGCTCCCCTTTGTATAGTGCATCAGAAACCTGTTGATTATTTTCTTTAATAAAGAATATTTTTTATATTAGAGAAATTATATTACAAAACTTTACAACTTCTGAATGTCAGTGTGTCTGTGACAGAACACAAAGGAAACCGGGGCTAACTTTCTTTGGTATTGGCATTGGTGTTATAAAGACTGCTTGCAATGTATTCTGTTAACAATTTTAAATGCATTATCAACATTACTATAGACACTAATGTTTTTTCATAAATAATGCCAATGTGCAGAATGTCTAAGAATGCATTATAACATGTTATGAATGCAGTCGTAAGTCATTATACATATGGCCTTCATAGAAAGCGTTACTGGTAATTTAATAGCAAGCTTAAGCTCTTTAGATAATAGTTATCCTACTAAAAATGCATAATCTGTATTAAGATTTGACTCTAAATAAGACAATTACTGATCACTGAAGTCCTTGCCTAGCCATCCTGGTGACATTGTAAAACCATAACTGTTTCCAAAGAGAAAAAATCCTTAAAACTAGTTAAAATTATGAAAGCAAACAATGATTTATAAAATTTAAACTTATAGTATGATTTTGTGAATTTGTCAACAATCAACACAACATATTAGTTCACTCATGTTATTTGAGTCAGTTTCACCAAATAGGTTTTTCCTTTATGTTCCAATGGCTTATAGTGATGTAGTGTACTTGTACTCATATCACATGGGTTACTTACCTAACACAAAAACAAATTCAAGACTCATGAGTGACAGGAAGGTTGGCATGACAATGCATCAACAATTGTGCCATTATTGGAAGTTCATTAGACTAATTCCCACTTAAAAAAAACTACTGACTACATTACATTTACAAAAAGTTGTCATGAACTGTGATATCATCAAAATAGCAATCAGCAAATAAGTTGCAATTATAAGAGTTATCAGATTTATTTTTGAGTTTGAGGAAAAACAGCAGCACCTCTTAGAAAAACAAAACAAAAACTCTCAAATTAAATTAGTTTTAGCTCAGCTAATTGGTGATACATAATAATGGCCAGTCAGTTCAGCAGTATAATTGATCTGTGAGTAAATACAGTCAAAATCTTTTTCAATAAAAACCAATTACCAATGGAAAAATGGGTAATTGGGGCTTAGAGGAAAGTGGTTCTAGCATTCAAGGAAAAATATATTTTAAAAACATAGGAAGAATATCTGACATTATATTTTTACTGTGCATAAATATCAAATATATATACCACGCTGATGTTTTAGTACACAAAAATACAGCCCCCTCCAAAAGTACTGGAACAACAAGGCCAATACTTTGTATTTTGCTACACACTAAAGACCGATGAATATGATTAATATGAGACAATAGATCAGATCAGATCACTTCCTGATATTTACAGCTAGACGTGTTAAACAACTTAGAACATGGTACCTTTGGTGGCAGACCACAGATTTTTTATGTGAAAAAAGTATAGGAACAGACTTAATATTTGGTTGCATATCCTTTGCTTGCAATAACTGCATCAAGCCAGTGACCCACTGACGGCACCAAACTGTTGGTTTCTTCTTTTGTGATGCTTTTCCAGATTTGTACTGCAGCTTCTTTCAGTTGTTTGTTTTGGGGGGTTTCTTCCTTCACTCTCCTCTTCAGGAGGTGAAATGCTGCTCAACTGGGTTAAGGTCTGGTGATTGACTTGGTCAGTCAAAAATGTCCACATTTTTCCCCTTATGAAGTCCTTTGTTGTGTTGGCAGTGTGTTTTAGGTCCGAGCTTCTCAACCTTTTGTAACTAAAGCCCCCCAAAGCCTCCCCTATCATCATAAGGTTTGTCCAAAAAGTCGCTAGATTTGTTGCTAGGCGCTTTTTTTTGTTGCAAAAAAGTCGCTAAAGGGGTCTGAAAAGTCGCTAAGTTGGCAACACTGGTCTGCACTGACAGCTAGATAAAAGGCAGTCTAAGCTCCACCTCTTCACAGCAAAAAGAAAATACAGAGGGAGATGGAATGCAGGGTTTTTCATTTATGCACATTCTATTTGAAAAGCAATAAAATATACAGAGTACCCAAATGATGCCCTGTCTGTGTTTTTTTTTTCTTGAAAACAATTTTCACCCCCCTTCCAGGTTGAGAACCACTGTTTTAGGTCATTGTCTTGCTGCATGATAAAGTTCCTCTCAATTAGATTAGATGCATTTCTCTGTAAATTGGCAGACAGAATATTTTTGTAAACTAATGAATTAATTCTGTTGCTACCATCAAGAGTTACATCATCAATAAAGATTAGTGATCCTGTTCCTGAAGCAGCCATGCAAGCCCAAGCCATGACACTACCTCCACTGTGCTTGACCAATGGGCTCTTATGGTTTGGATCATGAGCAGATCCTTTCTTTTTCTACACATTGGCCTTTCCATCACTTTGGTAGAGGTTAATCTTGGTTTCAGAACTTTTGTGGCTCATCTCTATATTTCTTTGTGATTTCCAATCTGACTTTCTGTTTCTTACTGCATATGAGTGGTTTGGATCTTGAGGTATGGCTTCTATATTTCTGCTCTCAAATCTTCTTTGAACAATGGATTTTGATACCATCACCCCTGCCTGTGGAGGTTGGTGCTTAAGTCACTGACTGTTGTTTTGGGGTTTTTATTCATAGCTCTCACAATGATTCTGTCATCAACTATTGTTGTTTTCCTTGGCAGACTTGTTTGAAGTCTGGTTGTTAGTACACCAGTGGTTTCTTTCCTTTTTGGTACATTCCAAATTGTTGTTTTGTTATGCCCAATGCTTGGGCAACAGCTTTGATAGATTTTCCTATTTTTCAGCTTCAAAATGGCGAAACCCAGGGCTCAAACCAAGAGTAGACAAATAGAGTAGACTAGAAAATTTATAAATCTACAATTTACATACTGAATATATATATTTCTGTAAGCCTGCTTTGTAACAATGTCCATTGTAAAAAGCGCAATACAAATAAGAATTTAATTGAAAAGACATTCTTTACAGGTGCATTTATATAGCACTTTTCTTGACACTCAAAGCACTTTACATAGTATGGTGGGGGGAAAATTCCTCAACCACCACCAGTGTGTAGCATCCACCTGGATGATGCGACGGCAGCCATAGTGCGCCAGAAGGCCACCACGCAATAGCTATTAGTGGAGAGGAGAGAGTGATGTAGCCAATTCAGAGATGGGGATTATTAGGGGGCTATGATAGAGAGGGGCCAATGGGGGAATTTTGCCAGGAAACCGTGGTATACCCCTACTCTTTTACAATAAGTGTCCTGGGATATTTAATGACCACAGAGAGTCAGGAGCTCAGTTTATATATATATACATATAAAACAAAATACCCTTCCCCCATGTATCCTTTCTTATTTACACATTTTTTTCTCCTTACACATGCTATTTAAATATATCCAGGCCCTACAAATAGCAGCTTTAGCACTTCATTTCACCAACCGCCATCTCTTCACACTAGCAAATGCCTTCCACGAATCCAGCAGAGTCAGTGTGAAGACTGAAGAAAGGAGTGAGAAAGAAGGAATTAAAAGATAGTCTGCGAAAGAAGGAAACTGACTGTAGATTAGTTCTACAGTTCTACAGGTTATGCACCCTACTTATAATGCATCATGATAACAACACACACACACACACACACACACACACACACACACACACACAGAGAAAATTATTATGGGAAAACCCCAGTGAACACCTGACTTTCTATTTTGGTAAATCAAAGTGGGGGTAGAAGTCAGGATTACGATTTTAAAAAAAGGAAAAAACTCAGGGTAAAATTTAGTTTAGAATTTAAATTCATACTTAAATACATAATTTGCCTCTGTACTATACTGAACTATTACCACCTCTACCATATATAATATAATATAATATAAACTGGGGTATTGAGAAGGGCAATTAGTATCCAGCACATTTTAATTACCCTTCTCAATATTCTATTTTATAGAATGACTATAAGGTAAAAATATTAAAAGCTGTTGATTTTGTTGATTACAAACAATGCAATGTAAAGTCAATTTACACTTTGGGTATTTGTGGTGCAGTTCTTAGGCTGTACGTGAATTTAAATTTCTAATTAAGCCTTCATCAAAAACTTTTCAAGGCTGGTCATTCTAAAGACGCGCATGAAGTAAGCATACATAACAAGTTGGGCTACTCTTTTAGGAGACAATATATTAAACATTTGCGTTAAGGATTCCATTTTAATGTGACAAGCAAACACAATGCGAAGGCTAGGGACAGTCATTTCAGGGATTTTAAATTAAATAATCTTTTTGACTGTCACAGGAGAGCCATGGGTTCTTCTGAAAGTTCATGAAGGTTTCACATAATAAACACGTTTTTCTCTGAACCATCAGTGACACTTCTCTCAAATTTAGCTGCTGGATATCACTCCAGAACAAAGTCCGTTTAATGCATACAACATTGAAATGGAAAAGAGACAATACTAAATTAAAATAAGAGCTTGTGAACCTCTTTGACTAGGAGCTTAATAGAGAGAGAGAGAGAGAGAGAGAGAGAGAGAGAGAAAGAAAGAAAGAGAGAGAGAGAAAGAGAGAGAGAGGGGAAAAAGGGAAGACAGATACAGTCTGTGCCAAGTCACAGTCTGATTATACTGATCATCTGAACTCTCAATGGCACAGCCAGTCATTTGCCATTCTACACCAGTTTCTGTGTAATTCCCAGAAATAGTATTTTACCAAGCCATCAAAACAAGCAGCAATCTTCTAATATACAGCCATTATTATGCCAGCAATTCAAATTTGACACACTTCACCCTTTCACGTCTATGCTTAAAGCTATCATCATATCGGAATGATCACAGATGTCCAAACACAATATTAATACGAACACTTGCACTTGCACATCTGTAATTTATGCTTAAAATGTTCAAATTTAGAGTGGCAATACAATGAAATAAAATACAAAACAAAATTGAAGTTCACCATTCTTCACACAAGTAAGTAAATCAACAGATTACAAATGAAAATTATTTCATGACATTGCACTTAATATAAATTACACATTAATGACAGGTTATCAAGCTATGGAAAATTGGAGATTTTCAGCACAGAACCAGTTAAAGCCTATCATGAGCACATGGCCTATAACATGGACTTCATCTAATGTATGTATGTAAGTATGTATGTATGTATGTATGTGGGTGTGTTTTTGTGTGTGTGTGTGTGTGTGTGTGTGTGTGTGTGTGTGTCTAAGCAACTGGTGCCTGTGGGGTCCCTGTGCAGAGCTGAAGGTCTAATTTAAACCCATAGGGCCAATGCAGCTGCCCAGCCCAAAATGGAATCACACACACCAGAGAACGATAGAGGCCATGAGAAAGAGGAAATAGACAACAATAAGTTTTCAAACGTGAATCCTGGCCACTTCTTGGAAACCATATCTCAGATATCGAGCCATATTAAAAACCATATGCACACACCCACACACACTGAATCATTTCCAGATCTTTCTTACCACTATGGGCCTGTGAATCCGTTCATTTGTCTCCATGGCACTCTTTCCTTGCCACGGCAGCCCCGATTCACGCCCAGACGTCCGAGTCCAATCCAAATGTAATATGTGTATCACAGAAGGGTATGTGTGTGAGTGTATGTCCAAAAAGTTTTAAGTGTGCTGGAGAGTAGGGCCAAAAGCTCTGCTAACCTCAAGCCCCCAACCCACATTCCTCTTCTGTCTTTCTCCTTCTCTCTCTCTCTCTCTCTCTCTCTCTCTCTCTCTCTCTCTCGCTATCACACACACACACACACACACACACACACACAGAACTGGAACCTGAACTCAGTTCAGGGATAGAGATGGGTGGGGGGGGTCGGATTGCAGGACTTGTGCTACATTTGCAAACTGGGGGTTAAATTTAGCTGTCACAGGCAGGGGCAGAACTGACTCCCTCTCTCTCCCTGTCTCTTTCTCTCTCTCTCACCCCTCTCTCTCAAATTTAGCAGTGGTATGAGGTGGTGTGTAGCAAAATGTGACTGGGAATGCAGTTGTCAGCCCGAAGGGTGCATGTGTACGTGTGCGTGGAGTGGCGGGTTAGAAGGAGGAAGTGAGAAAACACTCATTTTCAGTGTCTCTCATGACAAATTGACACCTGACAGTGACGTATACTATTCTATGAACAACACAAACTCTCCTACTCAAATGTTCTCTCAGTGGTCTGACTCACAAAGTCATAAAATAAAGCTTTTAGTCTGACTATATGTCCACAAAAATTACTACATTACTAAAACATTACTTCTCAGCTGGAGTATTAGTCTTACCATTCATGTTTTTCAAACTACTACTACAAAACAGACACAAATATGGAAATATCTTCTATAAGGACACATACAATTCTTTCTAAATTTGTCCAAAATTGGGGACTTACGGTCCTGCAGCAGTCCATGAAGCATATCCTAAGGATGTTACAGAAGTTCATGATCAACCACTATTAAAATTGTTATAGTTTTTACAGTTATTATTCATTTATCATAATTAAAGGTCTATTAACCAAACCAATAACATAGATAATTGAATTGTGATTTCAATATAATATTAAATATTTTTTAAAAATAAATAAAATTCACATTCTGTTCATATGCTATGAAACATGAAATGTTTAAATTTACATTTTAACACAGTCTAACTGTGGGTTTTGGTTCTGTGTGTCAAAAGGTATAGCATAAAAAGCTCTAATTGTTTAAATACATGAATAGGGTGGCTACACATTTGCAAAATAATGTGCCTAATATGTGAATAATTGGATAATTGAAAAAAAAAATCAATCTGTGCTAAAATCATAAGGTGGTCTGTGATTTCTAGATGTCTTTTTTTTTTATTTTTTTTTATAGAGAATTGCATAGAAAATGCTGCCTACTTAATCTCTCAAATGAGGTAGGGAAGACACTCTGAAGTGTCCATGATAACAGTACTGAATATTGCATAATATTGTAAAACCAACCATCAACACAACACATTCATAGAAAGCATGTTTAGTAGATGGTTTACTAATAAGGGTACAAATGCATGAAATGTACCCTGAGCGAGAAGGACATAACATATAAACTATGCTTGGTGCAATTAAATATGCCTTTGGGATCTCCCATTTTTAAATACACACAAGTATGAACACTGTTGTTAACACTGTGAGAGAACATTTCTCACATTCGTTCTCTGCTTCTCAAAATAAGTCCCATCTACCGCTTGGGTAGTCTCACTTGTTTTCTTGTCCTTTTTTGCCATCTTTCAGCCTAACTGTTTGTGTCTATCCATCTGTTTTTCTGCCATCTCTTTCAACATTCAAGACTTCAGTGTGTTGCCTGAGACACCTCCTGGTGGGTGTAAATGTGCCAGAGAAGTAAATATTACACCATAGTTAAGGGTATGCATTCGGGATAATTATCAAATAGGGATGTTTTGATATGTTGGAATGATGGTATTTAATGATAAGGAAATCTGACCTAGTTATATTGTTGATGTTATGTAGACAGGTATTAAATATATCATCGTATAAATACGTGATATCCAAGCGTGGAACGGAAATATAATACAAGAAAGAAAATAGTGCAATCTTTTAAAGAACAAACATACCAAGCAAAAATAATTGTATATCTACACTGTTTTGATGAATCCATTTAAAAATATTCTAGCGATATTTAATCAAATAATAATTATAAAATATTATTATTAAATATTGTTATTTTTATTTAACGGTTCATTATTTTGAGTAAATTGTTGTAAGTAAATAAATATATACCATAAACCATGATACTGTGCTGTGTAGTTATTATTGTACTTTTTTTTTATTATGTACTTTTTATATGCTTCATCCTAGACACAACAATATTACCAACAGGATAATATCATGATACATTATCAACAGGGAATATCTAATGTAAAAATGTTTTTATGTAACGGGCAGTCAAAAAAACCACTTCAATGCATGTCATACTGTGTACGGTTGTGTATGTGATAGATAACATTTTAATTTTAATCATTTTCCATTTTGTTTGTTTTTAAATTGTTTTTTTTTGTAATGTTTTAATAAAAACAGCATTAGACAACAATTTTTTTTGTCTATGGCACTGTATTGTAACCTCAACAAACTACATATCATGACACATAGTGTATATAAAGTATCATAATACAATGATTTTGAATTATAGGGAGAGGAAACCAGAGTACCAGGAGGAAACCCCCGAAGCACGGGGAGAATATGCAAACTCAGCACACACAGGGCCACGGTGTGAATTGAACCCTCAACCCTGGAGGTGTGCTAACTAAAGAGATTTGAAGGTCTTATGACTTTCTTGGCAAAAAGATAATAGGTAAAGTTCAGGAAACCTTAATACACACAAAACATTTTCCCTCCATTCTTTGACTACACACTGGCCATAAACTAGAAGGTAATTGTTTGGTATCAGCTGACATAATATTTGGTTGTACAGCTGCTGGTTAAAGGCTATAATTATTCAACAGCCTGTCCTTTATCTATCTCTTTACAATAACCTGTACCACTGAATAGGTGTGTGTGTGTGTGTGTGTGTGTGTGGACAAGTGTCCCCACAAGGATACAAATATCTGACAGTCTTGATTTTGTGGGGACATTTTATTCTTTTGGCTACTGAGGTTATGGTTAGCTTCAGGAGCTGCATAACATTAATAAGTTACATTCATAATTTTATCAACGGAAGGTCCTCACAAGGATAGTAAGACAACACTGTGTGTGTGTGAGACAGAGAGAGGGAGACAAAGAGAGAGACACAGAGAAAGAGAGAGACAGAGAGAGAGCGAGAGAGCGAGAGAGAGAGAGAGAGTGTGTTTAATTGTGATGTATAACCCAGGCTGTTTTGGGTGCCCAGAGACTTCCATGTTATATTCATGGCTCATTGCCTGCACACACACACACACACACACACACACACACACACACACACGCACGCATGCGCGCGCACACACACATACACACACACACACCAACTTCATTTCCCTTTGGCACTTCCTACAGAACAGCATGGGGGAGGCCCTGTCACCATGGCAACCTGGGCCTATATAGCAGCACTACTGTGAGTGTGTTCAGCTCTGTGTACAGACGTGGGTGTGTATTAGACCAAGGCCTACACAGTGTTTTTTCTAGGCCGTTTGCTGCCAAAGATGGGGGAGATGCATGTACATACAGTGCACATATACTGACACAGATCATGAAAATCAAAATCCATTGTCATTGTTTATCCACATAATAGAACGTTTCAGGTCTTATGCAGGAAGATCTCCACAACCCAGTCTACACTGAATATAGCCTTCTCATATCTCTAAAGTTTCGTCGATTTCATATTAGATTTATATTAATCTACAGTATCTACATCTGACAAGAACTGCATAAAACACATATGGCCGCTCTAGAGTTACATATTACAGGCAGATCCTATATCACACTGTTGTGCAAAATGTCAGACACTTTCGCCATCACAGAAGGTAAACATCTTACAGGTATCTTACATATAATCAGATTTTAAAAATGGCATACATGATAACACGTAGTTCCACATGTAATACCTTTTTACAAATATTACAGAAATTCTCCATTTGGTGATCGAGTGTGAATCATCTGCAGAATGCTGGTAAGACATCTGGCTATTTGACAGACGTTGTGACATTTCATATGAACTCTATGCATACATCGTGGTGATGTTAGTGACTTAAGCAGCACAACGTTAAGGCAGACTTGAGACAGTCTATTACCGACGTGTATCAGCCAAAGTTACGTCATAAGCCACACACTAAACAACATATTATTTTAACTTACCACAGATACATAAATATATACACTATCACTATCATAGACATGTGCCCTATCAGTTTAGTGTAAGACTATTTATTCCTAGCTAAAGTTTTTCTCTTCACTGTATTGTGTGAACAGTAAAATCATGTTAAAATCAACTCCCTGTTTATGTGAACATCATAAATTTCTATCTTTACTGCAAGCCATGTTTATCCATTAAACATCTATTATGAACTTCATGCTTGAACACCCCTATACAACCACATGAGTTTCACCACCAATCACCATTAATTAGATTCACACCTATACACATGATGCAAAGCTGTTGAAAAGATATTTCTGTGAGGATGCCTCCAGCATTTCAGGTTATTATAGGTTTGGTACTTATAGTTAGGATTGGACAGGTGCATCCATAGATTTTAACCAGGTTGATCCCAATGTTAGTCACAGCCAGCTCACCTGCAATTTAGGGCCCTGTAAGATATGTTCTCTCCTTGAGGAATGAGGGCTAACATGTGCTTCCTCTTCAACGTACATGGATGTAAGGGATGCAACAGAATATGAATACATTATATAACAGATATGACATATAATGTGTTCTAATACAAATACAGATACAAATTGAGATATTAATAGGAGACGTGCTATTCATTTTTTAAGAAAGTTCACACAACCTCAGGTTGAGGCTAGAGGTGGGCATCCAGACTGGGATCACAGGAGTGAGAGATGTTTCTTTCATGCAGGTGCAAACAAGTTGTTACATATGAAGCTCACAGGATAAATACAGGTGGCAGGTGGCGGTCCTTTGTAATTGCTGGTTCTGGGTCACAGTGGCTTAAAGAAGATTACTAGGTTGGTTACATTTTGAGAAATAAAACCAAATAAATTTGTTAAAAAATATCGTGGGCAGGTACTTGGACCACTTATGTACGCAAGTGATGTAGCTGATGTCAAGGAACTGTCAGAGATTCACAGACCATGCTGACAGTGCTGGAATTTCTACCTTTGGGTTTTTTTTTTTCAGTGTTTGCCAGGGTTTCTGAGGGAATAGTGGCAAGGTTAATATTTAATAATAATAATAATAATGATAATAATAATAATAATAATAAACTATTGTTTAGGCCATACCCACTTTGGGGCGAACTCTGAATACAGATACAGATAGTGTCGTTGTGCTACACCCCTATTCAGCTCCTCCAGGATTTTGCGATCACAGAAATGAACGCAAAATCAAGGAAAATCTGCAATATTCGCAGCAGCTTGTAATTTTTCTAAATTACTGCAGATTGTCCACAGATTTTGGCCAAGATACATCATGTGACATCGTCACAACACACATTCAGCCAAAACCCTCTCTGATTCACGTGTGTCGAACATGAGTACAGCTAAAAGGTCTCATTTACCAACAAACATCACTGCGAAAGACCGTGCAAAACAATTTCATGCAATTGCAATTTCACCAATTCAAGTAGTTTTCCACAAAAAGCACACAAAAAAAACTCTGCAAATCACATAGCAAATTTTGTATTTTTGGGCACAACAATCACAAAAAAAAACCTCTGTGAAATCCTGTATGGACTGCCTATTAGCCACTTATTAAGCCATGACCTTTCAGCATTGTATGTTGCTGCTCTGTTTACACAACCAAACAGATGCCTGTAACTAGCATTGCTAGTAATACAGTGTGAATACAACCAATTCCTGGTATAAAATGACAACTTGGGAGAGCCTACAAATATTTTTTTTTATATGTAGCTATAGATAAAATCACAACTTGTTATGATAAAATATTTACCAAATGTAATTGTTTGTTGTTTATCTTAGAAAGCAATTTAACTGACTAGATCTCTAAGGGAAGCCTTCTCTGTTTCTATTCCAGGATCAAAAGGATGCAGCTTCTGCAAGCACAGTCATGGTGCCAAAGACTGCTTCTTGGTGTGTTGGTGTGCTTGGACCGGCATAACCTTTTCTCTTTGTGCATGCATAAAGGAGGTAATGTTCTCTGTGTTCTCCCTGTATTGGATCAAGAGGGAGACTTCTTAGTTTGACACCCCTTGCTGGCAGGCAAATGTCATGCAGCAGGGGCGTGGAAAACAGGACACATGGAAAGGGAGGAAGTATTTCAGCGTGACACAGGAACCTTTCTTAAAATGTCAAGTCAGTGTGAGCAGCTGAGCTACAGGTGCAGGTCTGTGTGTGTAGGTGAAGGAACACGGTATAATGGGAAACTGAGCATCAAAGATCTGTTATTCAGGTAAATGGAGCAAACAGAGATTGTAAAACGCCAGAGCTAGCTGCATAAACAGACACACTACAGTTAAATGCTTTAGGCTATCTCAACTAAACTTAACAGTGCCCAAACTAATAAAAAGCATTAATTAAAACATTGTTGTAACAATTCAATTGACATGTCTAACATAAATGCCTCTATAGACAAAACAGAAATAAAGTGCATTTCAGTTTTATTTGCACAGCACTTTTAACCACAGACATTATCACAAGGCAGCTTTACATAAATCCAGATGTAGATTTAGATCCACAGTGAGCAAGCCACAGTGCGAGTGGCAATGAAAAACTCATGGAGTATATCAAAATAAATTTGTGATATAGCTGTAATAAATTTGAGATATTAGGATAACCTCTGATTATATGTTTGAAGTGTACACTCAGGATGAGCTTTTCTTTTCTTTTCTGTGTCTGTGAATGATTAGGAATGGGTCACAGTGATCCCACACATACACAGAGTGACACAATCACATTTGCATCCTGCTTGTTTTCCGCAATTCACAAATTAGATTTGTTTTTCCATATTCTTCTATGACCTGACTGCTTGTGTGTTTATCCAAGCTGCCACATTGTGAATATGTGCTATTGTGAAATAACACACACGTAGGCAAGATCCGGTGTGGAGAGTTTGTAGACTTACCTGCCGGACAAAGCTGTTTGAGGTTGTGTCAGATGAGGTACTGCCATCAGATCGCTTAAAGCGACTCTTCCTCTTTGCATATTTCCCCTGAGAGAAACAATATTAGACAGAAAGAGAAATGGGGGAAGTCAGAAATAATCCCTCAACACTCAAACATTAAAATACATGCAAAAACACTGTCTGTACTCCATGTCCTGTCTCCATGTCCAGATATGATTACTCATGATTACTCATGTCTGCCAGTACACGGTGGGACCCTCTAATATTATTGGTCTGAACCGTGGCCAATGACCTGCTGGCCCTGGATGAGGCCATGTGCAGCGTTTGCGAATGCTAGACTCTGTCGCCATGGAGACCTGAGAAAGGCTAATTGGGTTTGGTGGCAATAAAAGACCTTTATGGAACAGACAGTAATGTAGCATCTCTCTCTCTCTCTCTCTCTCTCTCTTGCTCTCACTCTCTCTCTCTCTCTCTCTCTCACACACACACACACACACACACACACACACAAACAAATCACTTCATAATAATAGAGCAATTACAACATTGTTCTTTCTCTTCCTTCTGACACACTCCCACATCTTCTGGCTTGCTTTTGCACATCTCGGAATGAATGACATGTAGGATTTATATCAAAATAGTGGCAAACATACAGAATAAAAGACCAGTAATCACTTAATTGGAATGAAAAATGAAAAAATCTGTCTCCATTAAGTCCTCTTGCTAGTAAATAACTTTTAAGCAAGTACAGAACATGTTACAGATGTCATGTGCACATGTACTAGACATTAGAGGAAACAGGCTCAAACATTCCTGTGTGACTTTTAGTAGCAAAATCAGTGATGAGCCTAGGAAGCAAAACACAATGAAATAGGAAATTTATTTCCTTATTAGTATTCCCATATTCTTCCCATCACTGTGCCTGCTTTTACACCTAAATAAAGACGGTTCCTGGAGAGATTATGTGAAATTCCTGATTAACCTCATTCAGCAGATCAAGTCATATCTACAGTAAAACGGGTGCTTATTTCTGAATTTATTATGAGATGCATGGTATGCTATGTTCCTAATGCAGGATAGGTGGTGATCAGATGGGAGAAAAGGCCAACCAAATGTCAAGGGAAGGAGGAAGGATTTGTCACTATGGCAATGGGAGACTTCCTGTTAACAAACACCCACTGAGGCTAATTGGATAACTGGGAATGGGGGATGTGAACTGATGGGGAAATTATTTTGAAAGTTACACAATGAAATGCAGAGAAGACACGACAAGAAAAGAAGGGAAGGGAGCAGAACATAGAAAACAAAAGAAGCGGATAGGACAAAGAAGAGGAGATGAGAGAATAGAAGACAAAAGCAGACAAAAGGATAGACAAGAGACCATATGACAGAAGAAAATACAAGAATGAACAGAAGTGGAGAGGAGAGGAGTGTAGAGGAGACAGGAGGATAGGAGTTAAGAGGAGAAGAGGCAGAAGAAGGTAAGAGGAGATGGGAGACAAGGAAGAAATGAGAGGACACAGAAAGAAGGGAGGCAGGAGAAGAAGGGCAGAGATAAGCGAATAGAAGAGGAGACAGGAGGAGTGGAGAGGAGACAGGAGAACACTCAGTAGGAGTGGAGATAATAGGAAAAGAGGCTAATGAAATCGAAAGGAGACAGGATCCTTGTAAAATGTTCCAACTCCCATACAGCAAACAACGCAAACATGCATAGACGCTGTTCACAATTCACAAATTTCTGCATCTGGTGTAAAGATATAAAAGGGACACAGAGATGTAGGCAGAGAAATATGCGCAATATCCCATAAAAATCCCAATAAAAATATCCGAATAAAAATATGCGCAGTATCCCATTTTCTAATCTTTATATTATGGCTCATACAGCCTTAAGAGCACTTATGATTCGATCATCGTATGGTTCTTCTAATGACCACAAGTCCATCAATGTTCTAATACTGGCAATCACACACCACACACATACACCTAATCCAACCTACTTCACTACGCACTCACTGATACAAAGGCATACATGCATGCACAAGAGCGCGCACACATTAACACAACCAGCTTTGTAGTTTCTACCACCTCCTCCTCACATCTATGTATAGAAATGATTCAGATGTAGCACCTCTCTCTCTCTCTCACACACACACACACACACACACACACACAGCATTATATAACATTTGAGGCATAAATATGGATCTAACAATCAGGGACGTCACTAAAATATGAGCATATAGTGAAAACAGGATAATCAGAGAACTAATCTGAAAAACAGTCCTTAAGAGGCAGTAAGAATAACAATATGAACATTTTATAAGGACGTGTTGCTTGATTTTCTTGCCTAAGCAAGTGTAGTTTCTGGTATAACCCTGGCTTCTTGAAAATTTGGTTGCACTACTTTCAGTTATTCAGACTTTCAGAAATTAATGCACCTGCACTGACATGGGTGGAGTGGCACAATAGGAGGTACAGCATTCAAAATCTTGAAGGGAATTTACAAATCTACTTTGGTCCAAGATCACTGCAGATAGCAGAGCCTATACGCAGTCACAGAAACTCAGGCGATGGAGGGTATTATAAAGGAGGCATTGACGTTGGTGTACATGAGTCCCTCCATGTCTCAAGCAGTGGCAGGTGCTCACGATTGGCCAGTGTGAGAACAACTCATTGGATGGGTTTTTGTTGCCCTCAATGAACAACGATGTCAGGCACACAAGATCTTCAAGAATGTGAGCAATCGTGAACATCCTGGGATCTGCCCACAGGTTGACTAGAGTCATTATCCATACCTCACTTCCCTTGATCACACATTGCAGAAATATTCATTACAAATCTGCCCGTATCAAGAGGATTCAAAACCGACATTCATCACTTTTCCGAAGGCTTGTTAACTCATGTCTCTACATAAACTCCCAATGGCCCAGGAAATAGCAGAAGCTATTTTCAGCAACGTTTTTCTGCACTAAAAGACTGTGTTTCAGATAGGAGAGTACAGTTCACTTTGCATGTCTTGAAAGCCTTCTACCAACAGTTAAGCATCAATGAAAGCCTCTTCTTAAGGGATCACTTACAGACAAATGGTCAGGTAGAATGCTTGAACCAGGAAATTGTTGTTGCTGGTTGTTTCTGAAGAAGTACTGCAGAAAAAACCCCAGCAAGACTGGAGTTGGAATACACTCAACATTCCCTCACCTATTTTTCTACAGGTCTCACCTCATTTCCATGGTATGTGGAACCATCTTGGGTCCCCGCCATCAATGAGTGGATAATGAAAAACGAGCAAACTTTGGAGGCCGTACATGTTAAAGCACAATGTGCGTTATGATGTGACAGATGCTTCAAGCTGATCTCTCACACCAGCCCAGGACCCCTCCCTGCCAGAAGATCTATGTCCAGAATACTAACATAGCTCTAGCGCTTTACTTCTTTTTTCCTTGATTTTAGCATTTATAAGTCTAGCACATGCAACGACATAATACGACATCTTGCCATTGTTCTGCTCTGATTTGCTAATAACATGTTTAGACCCTTTGTTGTATGCTCACCCAGTGGGCTGATCCTTTTGGTTTGTTGCCTCATGCTTTAACTTTTTTTACTCTTTCCTGCTCTGCCATGCTGAGATTTGAATTATTCACACATACACACTCTTCACACATGGATCCTCAACTTCCTGAGTCTAGATTATTACAATGCGTTACTGTTTGGCAAAACCCTTCTTAGTATAAACACAATGCCTGACCTAAACGATAATTTAAAAATTACAATGTGCCAATCTGACTGAAATTCATACATAGGCTACTCAACTTTTTTTCTAAACACAACTGACTGAATTATCTTTCCAACAAACCTACTTGTTAAATGTTGACGTGTCATTACCCATAAATCCTCATATAATCAGGATGTCTGATATAACTAACAAAATACCAGCAAAGTGAATTTACTGCCATCATAGAGATGAGAACTAGTCAAGAAATATCACACTTGCAACTTATAAGTTGTCAGTCTATACTATCCCACACTACTGAGAAAAAAGGAAAACTTATTATCCACTGATTCCATAAAAATATAACTATTAATAATATTTTTACTCCTGTTTGTGATACATTGTGCTCAAATATACATCTGCACGGTTGATGTAGATTGCAGTATAGAAACAGAATCTGTGACATGAAACATAATTTGGTGAACAAACACATTTGTGTATGTTGTGTGGCATATTTATGTTTATTCTGGTTTGCCATTTTAGAGTAACAAGTATTCAATCATTACCTTACAAACATTTTGCTCTGCCTTTGCGAGCTGCACACTCAATACATTGTTAGAGATTATGAAGTTAGTATTTATTTAAATAATAAACATAGAGAAAGTGGAATTTTATGATTTGAATGAATGTATGGATTTACACTTCACTCATGTGCAAGTGAAAAATAAATAGGCACGGTGCACAAAAAGGTGGATGGAGTAATGTGTCTTACTGAGCTGGCATGGATTGAAATGATGGTTTAAATGGAAGTACATCTTTTCCAAAGATATGCAACTAAAATACTTTAGAAACATTTTTGGAGTGAATTAGCCTTTCGGCCATTTTGTCCATATTCATCATTGACCTTTTGCCTGTTTTCCCAGTTATGCCTTTGGATCTCTCCTTCAGCTGATCCTGGTACTTTTAAACACATGTCTGTTTTTCGAATACAGCTGTAAATTTTGGACTGTTGGATTTTTGTAAATGAAATTGTTTGCATTTGTGTTCATCTCAGTGTGTTTGTGTCCCTACCACTAATTTATCTACTTAAAATCTCAGTGAAAGACAAGAAAAAAAAAATTATTTGTCATTTCTACCACTAAATTATTGATGTAAAATATATGAGACAGAGAAAACAGAAAACACATTTGTCGTAAGTTGTGCCATCTTGAAAAACAAATTATTCATTCTAACCCCAGCTGCTCCCCCCTAGATTACTGCCTTGTAGCGGTGTATTGTGCCACATGGCACAATATGATTTTGATTCTTTAGGCAACAATTAAATTTTTGATGACACCACTGAATCTAATACAATACGGCATGATTTCAACTCAGAGGGTGATGATTCAGTATTTGATGATACCTCTGAATTTGCTATGATATGATATGATTTGATATCATATGATATCATATGACACAATTCAGTTTAGTAGCCTCCGATTAATATGTGACCTGGCTATGAGTTACAGGCTGATCAACTAACTGGCATATTAAATTATTTACACAGTTTAAAATTTTTTTTTTTTTTTACAGACAATATTTTTGTACGTCCTTTTTTAAATCTTTTTAATAAAATTTATTTATAATCAATCATACTGCCTACATCAATAGACATGAAAATACTGAAAATACGAGGTGTCCCATAGTGTCCCAAGTCCCAAGGGAAATGAACAATTTTACGCAAAACGTATTGAAATCATTCTCATGGCTGGATCGGAAAGCTGTTGCAAGGTTGCGATGGGCATGCAGTTACATGTACAGATGTATTAGCACAAGTTCATCATGAGTGGGAGAGACGACTCCATGTCTGTTTACAAAGAAATGGCAATCGTGTATAGGATGTTTAGTAAACAAAGATACAATTTGCTAAAAAGTGTTCTTTCCCCCTATGTATGGAAACATTTGGGACACCCTATAATATTGCTGAGCTCTTATGCCTTATGTTTGTATTTGTGCCATGATCTTTAAAATACGGACTATGACTAATATTGTGAAGCTTTCATATATATATATATATATAAATAAAAACACACACACACGCACACATAAAAAACATAGTAACAAAGTAAAGCATCAAATAATGTGTTAATAATGTGTTATAT
>JANDJT010000102.1:5760740-5771644 GCA_024331685.1 Stegophilus panzeri | reverse complement strand
TTTTAATACAATATGTGGTGTCAAAATGACAGCACTGAGTGGCTTCCTATAACAACGTTAGAGAGCCTTGTAAAGGATCTTGGACTCACTCCTTTGTACAAAACAATTCAGGATACAGGTTTTTAAATAGGATTTACATCCAGAGACTTGGATATTGCAAGTCTCTGGATATCGATTTTGTGCCACCTTTTGTCTTTACTTGTATATATTCATTCATCTTCAGTAGGTTCTTAATCCTGGTCAGGGTTGAGCTGGATCCGAAGCTTAGTTCAGTGAAGTTTAATGGAGACTCGCTCGCTGTCAGGATGAGTCTTTTTGTAAAATGGAAACACTGGTGTGAATTTCTAACATTTACAGATAAGGATATAAACGTAAAAATGTCATTTGTGTGCTGAAGAAAACATGTCTGGAACACATTAAACAGCACACGCATCTGTCACAGCATCCAACACGACAAGCCATGTTAATACACTCACGAGTTTGTTTGAAGCGCTTAATATAAAACATTCTCATGTTTTGGACGACCTGGATGTTTCTCAGATGTGTTTTATTCATAGAAATGCGTTTTTCACCATCGTTAAGTGACGTCACTGACGGGGGTTATCCACAGTCACAGACCCGACTAATCCATAATGAAATTCGCTGTCGATTATTTTACTTATTGATTTTATTGATTAGTTGTTGCAGCCCTATTCTGCACAGACAGTAAAATGAACTCCGTGTTGAACTGGGGATCTTGTATATCCCTAGACTGCCAAGTCTTAATCTTCCAGCAGAGGAAACAAAGTTTTGGGTTAAAATATTGTGGCACATAGTGGAATTTGTGAGGTTGCCAAGTTTCACAAGGGCCCCTGGACCATTCAGTCATCCACCACCATACTCATGGGTCCAGCTCCTGGAAATTTTTCAAATGTTCCAGATTTTTAACCTTTTTTTATTATGGTTCTGATTGAGCTTAGTGGTATTTTAAAGTGTGCATGTGTTCTTTAATATTCACTGAATTGTTCAGATCAACAACCATACGCCTCTTGGTATCAGTGTGTCCTACTGCATGAAAAAAAACAGAAAGGCTTATTTGTTTGAAATTAAAACCTTATACTGGTTCTCACCTTTCTTTCTGCAGTATGCTTAGGCTTCAGAAGAGGTTGGCATCCAATGTCTTGCGCTGTGGCAAAAAGAAAGTGTGGTTGGACCCAAATGAGACCAATGAAATTGCCAATGCAAACTCCAGTAAGCAAGTCAGATCTTTTTAAAGTCTTCTAAATCCAAATACTCTTATGAAAGGATTGATATCATCACACCAGTTGCTGCAAGGTGTTACATCTTAACGTCCAGTCTGCATGCCTCTTTCAGGGCAGCAGATTCGTAAGCTGGTGAAGGACGGACTGATCATTAAAAAGCCTGTAATGGTTCACTCCCATGCCCGCTGTCGCAAGAACACACTGGCTCGAAGGAAGGGCCGCCACACAGGCATTGGTAAGCCAAGATGGTGTTAGTTACTTATAGCTTAACAAAATGTTTATCTTTTTTGTAGATCTACACTCTCCGTCCACTTTATTAGGAACACTTGCACGTTCATTCAAATATCTAATCAGTCAATCATTTGGCAGCAGCACAACGCAAAAAATATCATGCAGGTACAGTTCAAGAGCTTATGTTCAAGAGTTAATGTTTGCATTAAAAAGCAGAATGAAGAAAAAGTGTGATCTCTGTGACTTTAACCATGGCATGGTTATTGGTGCCAGGTGGGTTGGTTTGAGTATTTTAGACACAACATGAGTCTCTGAGATTACATAGAATGGTCTGAGCTGACAGGAAGTCTACAGGAACTCAAATAAGCACTCTTTACAACCCTGGTGAGCAGAAAAGCATCTCGGAAACATACAACATGTCAAACCTTGAGGTGGATGAGCTACAATAGGACAAAACCACATCTGATTCTACTCCTGTCAGCCAAAAACAAGAATCTGAGGCTATCATGGACACAGACTCACCCAGACTGTACAGTTGAAGATCAGGTGATTTTTTTTTTTCTTCTTCTTCTTCTTCTTCTTCTTCTTCTTCTTCTTCTAATCTGTCCAGTTTGGCTGAGACTCTGCCCATGATAGCCTCAGATTCTTGTTCTTGGCTGACAGGAGTGGAACCTGATTTGAACATGCAGGTGTCCAGGTGTTCGTAATGAAGTGGATGGTGAGTGTAGTTACTCCATATTGATAGTCCTGTGCAGGCCGTATATTACATACAATATAAATACAATTCACTATTAAATACTCTTCATATCAAATACACAGCTTTACCCTCTCATCTGTATCATAAGAACCAACAATTTTGTAAAATTTGTAGTAGCTTAGCTTTCTCATACATTTCATCAGTGTAATTAAAATGCATAATGCTCCATCTAGTGGTCATTAATTGCAGGTTCAGGTGAAATATTTTAGTACCTTATGGGTCATCTGCAGACATATAACTATCTCAGATACATTCAACTTATAGTTCAGAATAAAACAACAGGTGTATTCCAGCAGTTGAGGAAATATTACTGTCAATGCATAATATGGTTGCTGTTGCATTTTAAGACTATTAAATCTGTCACTGTGTCTGAAAGTGCATGTTTATAAGGTTGAGTTGATGTGGAATGAACAGGTAAGAGGAAGGGCACAGCAAACGCTCGCATGCCAGAGAAGCTGTGCTGGATGAGACGGATGCGAATTCTGCGCAGGCTGCTCACACGCTATAGAGAGGGCAAGAAGATCGACAGACACATGTGAGTCTAACTTTGTGACTACATTAACTGCAGAGTTGTTAGGGATTTACAACTAAAATATGGATTCATAGAACCAAGAATTTAACCACAGACTCTTAGAAAACATAAATCAGCTGCTACCCAACAAGGAATTTATTTATTTATTTATTTATTTAAAATTAGAACTTTATTATACTAAGTATACATTAATTATACTAATTGTTAGTTTTAGGCACCCAGTCTGATTGGTTGAATAAATGGTCTGCACTTGTATAGCGCTTTTTTAACTTTAGCGATTCTGCAAAGCACTTTAAACTGTTTCTCATTCACCCATTCACACACACACTCATATACCAATGGTCCAATGGTAGCACAGCTGCCATGCAAGGCACTAGCTTGCCATCGAAGCAACTTGGGGTTCAGCGTCTTGCCCACTTCGGCATGTGGAGTCACGTGGGCCGGGAATCGAATAACCCGCTCTACTACCTGAGCCACAGCTGTACCTTGAATAAGTTGAATAGGGTTTTAGCCTTCCTGTTATACACGATAACACGTTTTTCCACCAAATTTTTATAGTTTCACTGACCACAGGGTGCTAAGTGGTATCAATGTTCACATTACTTAAAGCTGTACATAAATGAATAAATAAAAGAAAATACATGTGTTATAAAAGATAACATCTTGTAGTTTTTGGTCATATTCTGAATGTGTTTCTTCTTCTTCTTCTTCTTCTTATTATTATTATTATTATTATTTATTTTAACTGTGACTACTGAGTAATGTTATAACCTACAGTTGTTTTTGTGAATGTCTATTTACCTTTTATAGCATTTTATGTGGTAACATATCATGCATATAATTATTCTTGCCGCTAGGTGGCAGACAAAACACAAGAGCTGTTCGTTTGCAGGTGAATCAGTGTGTTGGAGAAAATTGTTCATGATACTACGAGGGAATTTTACTCTGAAGGCGGAGTGTAAAGACAGATTGTCTTTGCACTCTGTTGCCTGTTGTGCTGAGGAGTTGGATAATGAAGCTTACAGCTTACAGTGCTAGTCTATAGACTTGGCAAAATGTCTTTTTTTCACTCTTCTATAATTATATTGTGGAACTAGTTTTTGTGGTGGAAAAATGTGCAGATTTTAAAAATAGATAGATTTGAAACAAGTTTTATAGTTTCTTCACTTGGCTTTTTTTCCTTTGCACTGCAAATTGTTATGCAGCGTCATGAAAAAAATATTTGTCCCCCTCCCTATTTCCTCTATTTTTGCATATCGCAGTAAATGATTTCAAGTCCTTATAAAAAATGTTAGCTTTTTAAACGATCATTCCATTTATTGAAGGGAAAAGGTCATGCAACAACTACATCACCCATGTAAAAATGTAATTGCCCCCCTAAGCTTAAACCTTATCTGGTTGTTCCAACTTTATCAGCAACTTTTATAACTGTCATACCAGTTAACACTTAGTGTGTGCTTTTTGTTTTTCTTTTTTTAAATTTTTTTTTTAGCATTTTGAATATGGTGATTTATCTCCTGTTTTAAAGATTGTGGACAATCAGTTTTGTTTTTTTTTCAAAATATAATGTTAATATTTTAAAAAATCCTTTGCACAATGTATAGCATAGCCCACATAAATACATTTAATACCTTTTTCAATTTGCAAAATGTTTGAATGACAACATTGGGCAGAATGTGAAATAACATGTTTTTAAAAAAACAACAGAAAATAAAAATTTGCATTTTAATCCTACTAATTGATTAATCAAAGAAATAATAGACATATTAATCGATTATCAAAATAATCATTAGTTGCAGCCCTAGCTGTTTTACAGTGTTATGGTGAAAGGTAAGAATGATTTCCTAAAACATTCTTTTATGGCAGTGAGCTGAATGAGCTCTGCTTTCTTTGTAGTGTGGCATGAAGGGGTGAGATGAATTGTCCATGCTGGGGAGCAGTTTGTTCAGTGACCTCCTACTCCTCACTGACTCAGACGTCTCCAGATTTTGTACAATGATATTTTCGGCCTTCTGGATGAGTTCATTGATCCTGCTGGCATCTCTGACACTGATTCTGCTCCCTCAGCAGACCACAGCATAGTGGATGATGCTCGTGACCACAGAAGATCTCCAGCATCATGGTGCATACATTGAAAGATCTGAGCTTCCTCAGAAAATAGAGTCTGCTCATCCCCTTCTTGTACACAGCGTCAGTGTTGGCCCTCCAGTCCAGTCTGTTGTTCAAGTGGACACCCAAGTACTTGTAGTGATTATTGATATATTTAAATAACTTCAATAACTCATCTCTTCTGGAATTTATTTTGATCACTGCATGTTGTGCTGCTGTTAAGACCTTTTAGCCTATTTCACATTGCTGGGTAATTCAAGTTCCTATTGATTAACTAAGGAGGCAATTACTTTTTCACACATGGCCAGTTGGTGTTGGATAAATAGTTTCCTTCCATAAATGAAACAGTCATTTAAAACAGTATTTTGTGTTAACTCCATTGTCTTGTATTAAATTTTGTTGGAAAATTTGAAACAATTAAGTGTGAAATCAACAAAAAGGGGGTAAAAAGTTTTTCGTGGCATTATGTAAAAGCAACAGAACACAAGAGGGAGTGTTTTATAATGGATAATGTCATGACTGGTTTGCTCCCAGTGAAAGTATAATATGGAGACACTCCAATATGTATAACTGTATCTCCCTTCTCAGGTACCACATCCTGTATCTGAAGGTGAAGGGAAATGTGTTCAAGAACAAGCGGATATTGATGGAACATATTCACAAGCTCAAAGCTGACCTGGCTCGCAAGAAACACCTGGCGTAAGTGTAAAATGCAACCACTTTCTGTGGTTTATGGCACACACACACATACACAGTCATGTGAAAAAATAAGTACACCCCATGGAAATTTTGGAAAGTTTTATATATATTTGGACAAGCAAACATTTGATCCTCTTTGAAACAGTGCCTATTAATAAAGTTGATATACTCTATCAAATTACACACACATAAAATTGACATTTTGTAGTAATTTTCGCAATTTAGATTAACAAAAAAAACCAACTGATCAGTCACATGGAAATAGTACATACAGCCCTACGTTTATCACACCTTCAAATCCATAAAATTATAATCAGGTGTTGAATCAGGTGTTAGTGATTAGAACCTGCTTAGGGAGTGCAGGTGGAACCTGTCTTTTTTCTATACCCCTCTAATATCTAGTGTCTGGTGTTCCCGTTGTTATTGAGGTGTGTGGTGTCATCATACCAAGATCTAAAGAGGTCTGTGAGTCTATGAGTCTGGCATGGGATTTAAAAAGATCTCCAAATTATTTGAAATACATCATTCCACTGTGAGGAAAATCATCTACAAATGGCGCATATTTGATCAGACCGTCTGCCAATTTGAGCTGACTGGCTGGTGCAAAAAGAAGTCTCTAAAAACCACAAAATTTCATCACAGGATCTGCTTGTAACTGTTGGTGTGAAAGTGCATGCTTCTACAATCAGAAAGAGATTGCAGAGATTTGACCTGCATGGAAGGCATGCCAGAAAAAGACTACAGTTTGCTAATGAGCATATAGGCAAAGACCAGGACTTTTGGAATAATCTGCTCTGGACAGACAAAGCAGAGATAGAGTTGTTTGGTCACAGTAACAGCAGACATGTTTGGTGCAGACCAAAGACAGCTTTTCAGGAGAAGCACCTCATACCAATGGTAGTGGAAATGTTATGGTTTGGGGCTGCTTTGCTGCCTCAGGGACTGGACAACTTGCATTCATTACATACATGGGGACTGACCATCAGGAGGAAGTTCAGGAATGTTCCTGCTTCATGATGCTACCACCCAGTGGTTAGATTGGTGCAATAGTGTTGTGCTACATAGCGTTGTAGAATAAATTATTTAAAATGTTTTTTTTATTTTATTGTAAAACATAGTTATTTTATATGTTGGGATCTAAACTAGCCGTGTGTTGTAGAACTGCAACTAACGATTATTTTCTAATTAATAATTAATCGGGGGGGGTCGCAAACTTCCAGTACCATTTTTTTCATTTATTTAAAATAAAATCCACAAACTGAGTGTTACAAATATAAACTTAAGATTAAAATTTTACACAACTGTTTGTCCAATTATATACGACTAAAAAGAACCCAATACACACAGACACACACCAGAAAATATATTATTTATTTAGGACTTGCAATTACACCACTTGGGGTCCGTGGAAACACTGCACGAGACGGTGTATAGTGTATAGTTTAAGTGTATAGTACTTCATTTGGGACACAACTGTAGTATTTACTCTCCGAAGCGTGTTTTCGGAGCAGAAGTAACGTAGTGAGTAAACGTACTACACGCAGACCAACTAATCGATAATGAGATTCCTTGACCACAGTTTTCATAATCGATTATTAGCGATTTTATTGATTAGTTGTTGCAGCTCTAGTGTGTTGTAATACTAGTTTTGAACAAATACAAGGGGCCCACTATAAAGCAAATTCCTTTTTATGTCCTCAGTCAGCCCCTGCTGCGAATACAGCTACCTGACAAGACATGTTAATAATGTTAATAGGAGATCATCTAACAAACCTGTAATAGACATTAGAGTAGTACAAGAAAGCTAAGAGATCCAAAGCCAGATTCCACCTTTTCTAAAATAGCGTTTCTGATGGTATGGTTTTACAGCTTATTTTTTCATTCCTTCTTTCTGTAGTCACCAAGCAGAAGCTCGTCGCTCAAAGACAAGAGAGGCCCGTAAAAGGCGAGAAGAAAGACTTCAGGCCAAGAAGGAAGAGATCATCAAGAACCTATCCAAAGAAGATGAAACCAAAACCAAAAAATAAGTTTTCTTATTCTCTTTCCTTCTACATGTAATCCTCTCTTATACAAAATCAGTTGATTTAAAATAAACATACAAGTTGAAAACTTTTCATTTTGGTCTATGTTTTTTGGGGTTTTAAAGACAATATGTCACTGTTCCATAATTATTAATAATTTTCACATCAGTATCACATGAGTACTGTAAAATGTGTATCAGCCTAGAAAAACCTTTCACGTGATCAATATTTTCTACTATGTATAGTTCTGAAAACTACATGCCTGAACTGATATATTATACTCTTGTGCGTGTATCACAACCAGAAGTAATTTTCAAGCATTTTCAAGTCTGGTTATGCTTAAAAGTAAAAAGGGAGAAAATCACATTTAAAGATTTCTTTCAAATCCACTGAATGATGCCCCACATACCTAGACATTTATAACCTAATCTACTTATGAAAAAAAAAAAACCCATACATGTGTACACAATGTGCAGTGGAATTTGAGGTTTGAAAATTCCTTAAAAATTTTAAAATTTTTATATCACAGATATCTAGACATCATCCTAACCAAATTTGATATGAATCGAATGAACCATCTAGGAGGAGTATTTAAGGATGGTTTGTAACGCATGTGTAATTTGTAAGAAAACCATAATCCTACCAAATTTGGTGCATATAGTTAAAATTGGATGCTCATTGAAGAAAAATGTGACAGGCGGCAGTAGTAGCTCACTGGTTAAAGACATTGGACCACTGATCAGAAGGTGGTGAGTTTGAATCACAACACTGCCTAGTTGCCACTGCCTGGCCCTTTCAAAAGTAACAGTCAGTATCTGGTGTCCACCAGCTGCTTTAAGTACTGCATCTCATCCTCATGGACTGCACCAGATTAGTCAGTTCTTGCTGTGAGATGTTACCCCACTCTTCCACCAAGGCATTTGCAAGTTCTCGATCAAGTCTGGGGGGGACACATGGTTACATGTAATTTTCCAGTGCAAGGACGATCAGCTGTCCTTCCTGTCTCACCTGTAGCACTGTCTTAGGCGTCTTATATTACAGACTTTGCAGTTTATTGCTCTGGACACATCTGCAGTCCTCCCGCACTCGGGGTTAATTATATCATGGGCCCAATATAAATATCTGATCATGGGACAAAACAAGTCCACTCGAGTGAATCTGACCCAGCTAAGATCCAGCGTGTGTATAAAACTACTTCTCCTCTTTTTCAGCTTTTTACTGTTAGTCACATTAATGCATATGATTCACTAACTAATATGAATCATTTAGTAACTACAGTGTAACTAACTGGAAAGGCATGTAGCTGTGCGAGTAAGGAATGTAATGCTAGTCTTGAGGACAGATTGTGGGACTGTGAGGGTTTAATGACTAGTTAGCAGACTGAAAGGCTTAGTTCAGGAGTGACATAGAACTTATTTATCAAATTACATGCTTTGTTTGGATCTGGCACAAAAGGAGGAAGACCGATACCAAGAATACATGCTTTCCAGGATAATAAAAACACTATTGCAGCATTATAGCTTCAGCCCACTAGATGGCAATGTCAAATATATTGCAGGGTCAAGCACTTTTGGCAGAGGGATGAATCCATGAGGGATATGATTATTACCTAGAGAAACTGAATCAGGAACTGGATCCAACCAGCTAATCTTTTCCCTCATTTTTATTTATTTATTTTTAATCTTACCGCACCATGTGTGTTTCTCTAATCTACTGTGAATCCTCTTACACTCCATTTACATTGTCTTTTTGGACCATCCTGTATGTTTAGCAGTGTCTCAGCTGAGCCTTGCATCATCTATACATACTAACAAAGGGATTTATTTACATAGTATTACCATGTATGGTACATTTAATATAAGAATGAATAATATTAGTCTTCTTGAAATGTTCATACTGTACAAATGAATGTGTGTACTTTATGGTAGTTTATTACTGTGAAGCACTGTATCAGACTAGCTACATGTACTTTTGGTGACTCTTGGTTAAATTAATCATAAAACAATAACACAAATTACTGTATACTCTTTGGAAATTTACTAACACAAAGACATTAAAATGGCATTTTCATCATTCAGGAAAAAAAACAAAAAACCCCAATTAAATCTTTTTTAAATGTTTAAAAAAAAATACTTTTAAGACTTAATGATTAAACAACAACACCAGCAACAATAATAAAAACAATTAAAACTTTTTAAAAATACTTTTAAGATTTAATGACTAAACAACAACAAAAACAATAATAATGTTTGTGCTTTATGTTGATACCATAATTGCATGCAATGTATCAGTCTATGTCTGTAAAAAAAAATCTGTTCAGCGCTCAGTGGTAATGATGAAGAGGCTCGCCCTTCTGGATCCCTCTGAGGAACAGAGATGCATAAAGGACTGTGTAAATTTGTGTTTTATCCCCTCCATCCTCCAATTTGACCAATATATTATGTATTATTACTTATACCTTTTTGATTGTTAGAAATAAAATGTATTACAGGTTTACATTTATACTTGTGTATTGTATACTTGTGTTAATCTAATACAAAAAATGTAATTTCTGTGTGTACTGTTAAATTGATTTTTGAAAAATTATTATGTAGACACTTTATACAACGTATAAGTTGTATAAAGTTTTAAGCGTGAAGAAACCTTAGTATACAAATACTTTTAGGAGGTCCTTTGTTTTCCCAGAATGTTTTTGGTGGTGAAAGACATTTTAACCCTTTAATCCCTTAAACAGTCCCTTGGGTTGGTACCCCACCCACGGTTTTCCCACACCTTGTGCTCTGAGTTCCCTGGGATAGGCCCCAGACTCCCCTGCAAACCCTGGGTAGGATAAGCAGTTCAGATGTAATGATGTGTCATGATAATATCTAAGTGTGAAGAAGGGTTTGGGACAAATTTGTTTCTTTCTCTCAGAATGTGGTGAGTTCTCTGAAAATTGGTTCATATATGTTTGCATTTTATGCAAAGCAATATAATCCTTATAAGCATGAAGTTCAGAGAAAGCAGGCTGGGTGCACATGAATGTATTTTAGGAAATGAAATCCCTGTATTTCATTATGTACTGGCTTAAGATGTGTTAAGCCCTTAAACAGTGCTTACTGACTCATATAGAGAATATGATCTGATATATGATATGCTATGATCTGATATGAACTGATCCATCCATCCATCCATCCTCAACCGCTTATCCGTTATCGGGTCGCGGGGCAGCAGCTCCAGCAGGGAACCCCAAACTTGACTTTCCCGAGCCACATTAACCAGCTCTGACTGGGGGATCCCGAGGCGTTCCCAGGCCAGTGTGGAGATATAATCTC
>JANDJT010000102.1:5733016-5744201 GCA_024331685.1 Stegophilus panzeri | reverse complement strand
AAGCAAAAAAAGAATGACTTTATTAGGTAAGGTAAGGAATGACACAATTTCCGACACTAATTAATGGGGAGATTTTCGTAAGGCATTATGTTTTTAAAGTAGTTATGAACAGGATGACATTGAAATTATCTTATGTATATCTCAAGTTGTAACACCTCACATCAATCATTATATATATATATATATATATATATATATATATATATCACTATATTCACTGCAGTGTTAGCTTTTATTGTCAATGATTTATATACATTTGAAAGGCTGCAGATTTCATGGAGCGACCAATTTACAAGAGCTTAAACATGAAGCGTATGCACTAGAGGTGTAAACTTCAGGTTTCCACATGTTATTATATATCGTGGTTATTTGATGATACCACTGAATCTGCGATGATACAATATATAACAATTTTATTTAGTAGCGTCTGATCGATACGTGGCCAATCTGGGGTAAGCCTAACATTCATTTGTGAATGCTTATGATGTAGAGAAGGACTATTTTAAGTATCAGAGTTATGGGCAAATCACCTTACAAGCCTATTTACCATTCCGCTGAGTTTTTTGTGATTGTTGTGGTAAAAAATTTTTGCTTTTTGAGTTTTGAATTTTGAGTTTTTTGTGCTTTTATTGCAGAAAACTACTTGAACTGGCAAAATTTAACTTGCACGAAATTGTTTTGCACGCTCTTTTGCAGTGATGTTTGTTGGTAAATGAGACCTTTTATCTGTACTCGTGTTCGACGCACGTGAATCGAAGGGGTCTATTGCCTAATGCGCATTGTGATGATGTGACGTGACACATTTTCTGCAGAAAATCTGCTGTAATTCGGAAAAATTGCAAGCTCTTCCGAATATTGCGGTGTTTGCTTGATTTTGCATTCATTTCTGCAATCGCAAAATTGCGAAAATTCTGGAGGGACTGATTTACACATCAGTTTAAAAAATATGAATTTTCACTTTAAAAATGAATGCATCAGTCCAAATCATTTGATCATTACACCCCTAATATGTTTTGATCTAAAGCTGGGTGCTATACTGCATATCTGGCACTGATATTACCAAAGTATAGACTTTCTTTGGTACAATGAGCTACGTTGTAGGGCAGAATGTGACCATACAATCCTTCATGCAGTGTTATAAAATTTGCAGCCAGCACTGTGAATTAAAAATTGCTGAGTCCATTTAGTAACTTTGTGGTCTTGTAGTTGGCCCTGCCACGTGTCTGAAGCACACACGCACACACGCAGTTGTCTCATCACTTGTGCCCTCCCCTTGGGCAGTTGAGAACGGCAGAACGAGCACATGCTCAGCAGAACGCTCATCAGTGCTAACCTGCTTTCATAACCTGTCTTCATCTCTCTCACAGTCTCTCTCTCTCTGGATATGAAGGTGTGCAGATTCTTGAAAAGTGAATAGACCAAAGTCACTGTTAATTATTAGTGGTTCACGCAAAGTCACCTACAGTTTTGTATCTGGTTTACCCCTGCCAAGCAGCACTAAGCATCACACACCACTAATGTCACTAGAGAGGGACATGCTTTTGTCATTCCAACTGCATTGTGCATGGAGTCTTAATGTTCCTCATTTCCAAATTAGCTACATTACCCTCTTCCAAAAGAACATCACAGCTTCAATATTATAAATTGGATTAATTTTGGCCTTTATTACAAATATCCTAACCAAGTGCATATAAAAAATTTAAATGACTGTGTTCCTTTAGAGAAGAAGAAGAAAAAAAAAAAAAAACGCTGATCGCCTGCTTCATAAATCACCACTGTGTATTTGAATTATACGACTTTCTCCTAGATTACTTACACTTACTGGCTTAACGAATGCCAAAACCATGGAATGTTAATTACAAATAAAAACCCAAGGTTTAGTTGATTACTTTGAGCTTAGAGTAAAAAAAAAAACATTGAGCGTATACATTTCTTTGTAGTAGATTGCAGGAAAACATGAGAGTAAGGGAGAGAGACTGAGAGAGTAAGGGAGAGAGAGAGAGATAGAAAGAAAAAAAGAAAGAAAGAAACCATTCCACCTCAACTGAACTGGAATATTCTTTGCATTGTTTTTTTGTTTGTTTTTTTCCCCTCTAGAGGTCTGAAGAGGTGGGAGAGAAGAATGAACAGATCTTGTTGTGTTAAACAGAATGGACTAAAAATAGAATTCCTGACCATTTACGGAAATCGTGCAGTGCTAAGAATGAAAAGAGAAAAAGAATGATGCAACATATGTGCTCTGTGTGTATGTGTGTGTGTGTTGGATACATGTCTGTGTGTGTATACATATACTCTAAAACTTAATGTGTATGTGTGAGTGTGTATGTGAGTGTGTGTGAGTGTGTGTGTGTGTGTGTGTGTGTGTGTGTGTTATGAATGGATTTGGATAATGGAATGCTCAATGCAATCAAACAGAGTAATATTTCATCCAGAAGCCTGTAACATATAGCACTTACTAACACACAACTCAAATAAACACACACACATACATACACACACGCATTCATGCACACACACACACACACACACACACACATACCAAACTATGTACTTACATACACTCGGGTGTCCCTGTTATCTCTCCTCTTTGTGTCTGCCTCTCCACCCCTTTTCCTTTCATCTCCCTGATCTTCTCTCTTTCCTTTTCATTCTTTTACGAGATCATTAGCCATTGCCCTTAAAACCAGGAAGCAAACAGACGCCCACATTTATACGCACAATCTGACAACCATGTGGGACTGCAGTGTGTGTGTGTATGTGTGTGTGCGGCGTGTACAATGAAGTGGGTGGGGGGTTGCATGTCTTTTTCGTTTCCTCCTCTTCTCTCTCTTCTGTGGAACACACACAATGGACCCCTCTTACCCCTCATTACCCAAAATTGGGTCAGAGATGGGAGGGGGGTTTGTGTGAGGGGTTAATGTGCTTACGGGCAGGGTGATAGGTGAAAAGGGGGTGAAATATGAAATTTTCCCATACTAATAATTGGAGGAGTGAGTGTGGTGATGGGGGGATGGGATGGATTAACTGCAGACCCTTTAAGGGCTTTCCCTTCTATAGCCTGCGACACAGAATAAAATATTTCCCTTCCTCAACCTTATCTACTCCTCAAAGCCCATTCTGTCTTCTTTTATAATCTCAGAGAGCAACGCTCCAAGGAACATCACATCCTAATATCTGGTCTTCTATTCATCTTGCCATCTTTGGTGACGGTTAAAAATTCAAGCTTTCGGATATCTCTCTATAGTCTTTGTCTATTCTTTCTTTTAAAATCATTTTCTCTCACAGTTTGCGCAGAAGCCAGATTACAATCAGAGGATTTTTTTTCCAGCTAAAGGCACATACAAGCTGTAAGTTAAAACTGACTAGGAGTCTGTACTGAAAATGTCTTACTCAAGCCTTCCAAACGTCAAAGTTTCAAGTGTAATACGATTTTGTTAAATGGATGAGATACTTGACTGAACTTTTGGGGATTATGTAAACATTAGAGTGTAAGTGATAAAAGGGAATTGTACCATGTGCGCCTGCATGATAAATGTCCCGGAGACGGAAGGAATAGATATTGATTTAGCTTAAAAATACATATATATCGTTATAACAAGGCCAGACTTTTCTATAAATCACCCTCACTAATGCAAGACCCTGCGTGTCACCGGAAACCTTCCAGCAAGCGACACAATACCTTCAAATATGCCTACAGATCTGGAGAAATGAGAAACACCATAGGGGAAAAAAAGACTCTTTATTACAGTATCTCTATAATTTCTCCTAGATGGTAATGAAATCAGATGGATGGAAAAGGTTAAGGTTAAGGTTTTTGCTCCTGAGAAAAAAACACCACAGTATCTTATCATATATCTCCTGTTACGTTTTATTAGAGATCTCAGCAAAGATGAGATGAAATAACCAGTGAAAAATACAAAGGAAAATGTTTTATTATCAACAACAAGTTCCCAGGTGATGCCGTGAAAAAGTGTTCACCCTGTGCTCAGGAGATGTGTATTTAAATCCTACTGATGTCTCCTTTAATCTTAGAAAAAGCTTGTTTTTTTTTTCCCCACCAGATTATTTCTTGTAGGATAAAATTGTAGGATAAACTATTGTGACAAAGCTGATACCTAAATGAACACAAGTGAGAATCACTAGTACAGTAAATCTACAGCATATACAATATACAGAGAATATCAAACAGAAACCTACAATAATAATAATAATAATAATAATAATAATTTGTGAGTGTGTGTGATTGTGCCCTGCGATGGGTTGGCACCCCATCCAGGGTGTCCCCTTCCTCGTGCCCCCAGTCCCCTGGGACAGGCTCCAGGCTCCCCGCGACCCTGTGTAGGATAAGCGGTACAGAAAATGGATGGCTGGCTGCATAATAATAATAATGATAATAATTATTATCATTATTATTATTATTTGTATTATTATTGTTGTTGTTGTTATTATTGTCATTATTATTATTGTTATTATTGTTGTCGTTATTATTATTACTATTTTTATTATTATTATTGGTATTGTTATTATTAGTATAATTATTATTACTATTATTAGTATTATTATTATTATTATTATTTCTATGGACAGAATGTTTCATTATTCACACATGGCTAAGTCTTAGCTGCCAGGCAAGAAGGTGCTGGATAAAATGCCCTGGTACAAGAACCAGAGTAGCATAGAGGTTCCTTGTACCACTCCAGTCTCTTTGCTAAATTTCTGAAGATCCTGAGATAGCAGAATATTGAAAGGTTGCTGTATTACTTATCTTGACATAATGCTGCTGCCCGGATGCACATACTTTGTTTTCCAAACTGAACTGAACAACTCTCTGCTCACGTGACAACTACGAATGCTCCAGCAGCGCACAACAGATCCATCACCATTGCTATTGTAACTTTCATCATTATTTTTATATAAACTGGGTGTAATTGTTGATATTGTGAAGCTTTCTGTGATGCTAGCATTTTTAGAAAGAGTGTCCAGTGTCAGTGTAACACTCGGAGGTAAAGCTGTAACACAGGAAAGTCTTCAGAGTGGAGGGTTATGTAGTTTCTCGGCAACATGAAAACCCTGGCTTTTCTTTTGTCTTATTAACTTCAAAAGAGAAAAAAAATTTAGGGTGGTGAGGGAACGACTTTTTTGAGCTGTTGTAACAGAAGTGATAACAGGAATGAACTTTGCAGCTCATTTGCGGATGTTCCACAACATTAAATGTAACTATAAACAGATAAAAAGCACGATGTATAATTCTTTAATGAATAATAATTGTATTCATTGCTCGGGTATAATTGGAATAAATCACTTCGGGATGTGATGTTATAGGAAACGAATCAACTTCGGAGTGGTAACAGCGACTTCACTTCACGTCATTTGACACCAACCTGACACTGACTGTTTTCCTATAATTGCATGCCCTATTGTGTTTTAATCCTTACCATATTGTTGCATCTAATCGTATATGCCACATTTTGTGGGTTAGTTTGTGATTTATTACTACACCACACACGGTACCCTGTTAAGATCAAATTCTTGCCAGGTATTTTGAACGAGAGACAGGTAAATATGTTGGCACAAATATGGTTTAAATAAGATTTGAAAGAAATGTCAGGACAGAGAGATGGATGGGGAAAGGATGTTGATGACTATTGCGAAGGTCAGAGAGAGTGTGTATGAGAGAGAAAGAGTAAGAGAAAGCGCAGTTACTAAATGAGGTTTTCTGTGGTGAGGGAGCATCTGCAAAGTTTATGTAATGATGGGGATTTAAGGGACACAATGAATCCATAGGGGAATTTTGTTTTAAAAACATAATCACACACTTGCTCCACATCATGAAACACTATTGTGTTTTTATCACATTAATAATAATTCTTAACAGAATCTAAACATATGAGAGTCTATAAAAACCTGAGCTTCCATCTGGAAACGGACAACTGACCTAAAATTTGAATCACACCAACATCTGTTAACATCTGCATCCTAAAATTGGTATATCCACAAATCGCATTTTCCCTGATCATAAGTCCTAATCTAAATATGTAAATTAATCAGTCCCTCCAGGATTTTGCGATTGCAGAAATGAATGCGAAATCAAGGAAAGTCTGCAAAATTTGGAGCTTGCAATTTTTCAAAATTACCGCAGATTTTCCACAGATTTGGGCCAAGACGTGTCATGTGATGTCATCACAACACACATTCAGCCAAAGCCCTCTTTGATTCACGTGTGTCGAGTGTGAGTACAGATAAAAGGTCGCATGTATCAACAAATATCACTGTGAAAGACCGTGCAAAACAATTTCTCCATTTCAAGTAGTTTTCCGCAAAAAAGCACAAGAAGCTCCACAAATTGCATCACAAAATTTTTTTTAAAGCCACAACGAAAAAGTGATTGTTGCGGTCAACAATCACTCTTGTGAAATCCTGTACGGACTGATTTAGAGCTGCAACAACTAATCGATAAAATCGATAATAATCGACTACGAAAATCGTTGTCATTGAATCTCATTATCGATTAGTTGGTCTGTGCGCAGCACGGGGTGCATTTACTCACTACGTTACTTCTGTTCCGAAAACACGCTTCGGAGAATAAATACTAAAGCTGTGTCCCAAATGACACACTATACACATACACTATGCAGTGTGTACTCTACTGTCTAGTGTGTGAATTTTAGAAAGGTAATATCATCTCAAATAGAACAAATAGAGCGGGTTTTTTGACTAACCGGAAGTAAAAGACGCTTCCTAGTCGACGGCGCATGACATCACACGCACGTAATGTGACGCCGCCGCTAGCTTTAGCAGATACCCAGAGTCAACGACACTGACTTTCTTCAGTTTACTGTTTATATACTTAGTTATATACTTAGTTTATATTATTTATAAGTATTTATGCATTATTTTTTATGGATGCACAAAAAGCACTGAATTAAACTAAAGTCCTAAATGAATAATATATATATATTCTGGTGTGTGTCTGTGTGTATTGGGTTCTTTTCTGTCTTATATAATTGTATAAACAGTTGTGTAAATTTTTTGTCTGAAGTTTATATTTGTAACACTCAGTTTATGGATTATATTTTAAATAAACAAAAAAATGGTACTCAAAGCCCCCCCCTTAATCAATTAATCGAACAATAAATAAATAAATAAATAAATAAATAAAAAAAAATAATAATAATAATCGGCCAACCAATCGATTATGCAAGTAATCGTTAGCCCTAGATTGATTAAAAACACACTCTACATAAAACCTTTTCGTCCCCTTTTCTTTCATAGGAGTCAGATTGGAGGAATCCGATGCAATGTGCTAGTCGTGAACTAGCAAGAACAGGAACATCTCAACATCCTCAGATGACCCCTTAATCTCCCGCCTTCTCTTCCTCGTCCACTAGAAAATAGGCAAAAGTTTATGGCTTTGAGAGGTATGAGTTGGCATCTTAATTTAGATCTGAAGGCCAACAGCTATATTTTCCTATTATTCCCATGTTATCTCACATTCTACTGTAATATTGTCTGCAAACCACAGTATGATTAAAGCTTTGTGAATAAGCCTGGTTCGGCCATTGTGTTGCTCATGCTTTTTCATGCAAAATATTTCAGTATGATCAACCACTTGAACAGACACTCCACTTGTTCATCAACATGTCTATACAACCATAAACTACTGGACTGTTTAGGTTTTTTTTCCCATATAGGACGAACAGTTTAAATCTAGAGAGAAATACGAGAAAACCAAGGAACTACTATTCTAGCATTGTATTCAGCAATGTGCATGTGAATGATGAAAATAACATGGCAACATTTTTCAAATGGAGACAACAGAATAAACTTTCTCTCTCTCTCTCTCTCTCTCTCTCTCTCTCACACACACACACACACGCACACACACACACACACACACACGCACACACACACACAGAGGACAAATGTGTCACAGGACACATGTACAAATTGAAAATGCCCTGCGGTTAAACAGACTCAACCTCGTCTGCTTACTGCCAACACACACACACACACACACACACACACACACACACACACACTCAAATAAATACTTCCACAACAAACCTATTACCTCGTGTGTGTTCTCATCTTCTGTACCCTTCACCTTACGCCTCTCTTTCATTAAATGAGATTTTCAGTGGAGCACATCACTGATCAAGTGCATGACTGATTGAATTAAAAGATTTTAAAAAATCTTATAAACATTATTGATAATATCAGACAACATGTTTATGAAATGTGGCACATTTCTAGCCCATATGGACTTACAGTATGCCATTTATAAATGAATGAAAAAACTGAATGAGTATATGAAGAGAAAACAGAATAAACCTTGCCTCTTTCACCTCTATCACGTATGGGGTCATATACAGTAACTGAACCTATAGCTGTATGTACTTTGTATGCATGTAGTGTGTTCACACTGGAAAAGTCAGTGAGATGTAGTGTGCTATTACTGCCCGCACCACTGAAAAACGAAGCGTGGAACGCTTGTCACTGTCACAACATGCATTACATAGTGGAATGCAAAAAAAACCACCAGGAACCACAGCACTTCAATTTTCCTAAAAGGTTCACTGAGTAACCTAGAATACTAATACATCCAAAAAAACGAAATGTTAAGAACAGAAATGTTGTGTTTTCAAAATTAGTGGTTGCGCCTTTAGAAAATTTAGTTAATCTGCTATTTCTATTTACTTCTAAAACCTAGTGTTCGATTTTCCATTTTTCCAAGGGCAACGTGTATAGTGTAAGAATATAGTGCAGACACAGCTTGTCTGTTTGCATCATGTCTGCTTTCTGGTTTTCCCTTCTTTCTGCTTTCTGTCTTCCTTCAGCTGTAGATCTTTTGATTAGAAAAAGGAAAAAAAAGAAAAGAAAGAAAAGAAAAAGGATGATGATAACTAATATACAGCACATCCTCCCGGCTGTGAGCTTTCAAATCAATTTCATCATTCGTCAACCTGACAAGCCGTGTATTTCCTCCCATCTATTCCTTTTTACCAGATTTATATTGTTCTCCAGTTTTCGATGTTCACCAGTTTAACGTTGATGAGCACTAATGTGATGCACTCGTACATACACGAACAGATTCACCTAGAGGTGGCACATAAGGAACAAATACGAGGTGGATAAATTGACTTAGGACACAGAGGCAGAAACATAGTCAGTATACACACACACACACACGCACACACACACTTGCGCTTTCCCTCACACACGCCTGCATGCTCTTACTCAATGCAATTACTGTATTGATTGGAGTGATTTGTTGCCCATTTGACTTCCTTAGTCAGCTGGTTACAGAGCCAAACCCTGAACTGATACATTTTGTCTCAGAAAGTTGAAGTCACATGGGAAAATGTGAACACGACACCTTTCAGTTTCCATTCTTGTTTGATTTCTGTAGATATCTGTTGGGTGACTTGTGATGACAGGTCTGATAGCTGTTTGACCTGTTTGTGATTTCTCCACAGCAGCTCTGAGATGTTATATTAAGTATAATATTATAGTATTACTGAGTATATCAGTAATATATATACGTCCGTTTTCATGGATTTCAAGTAGACAACATACACTACAGTACGTGGTACCCACACACTCCTCTAAAAGTGAATGTTTTCTAAAGCTAAAACATAAAAGCAGTACCAAAAATTTGGACCAACGTCAAATACAAAGCAAAAGATAACACTGAGTTATATAAGTGCACCATTTACATTTACACCATTTACATTTACATTGAATTTCAGTGTAAATGTGTTTGTAAAATATCTACACACATGTTGGTGAAGGTGTTTTTGTTTGCCTTTCAGTTGTTGTTAGCTGATGATAGTCTGAAATGATCAGATATGACCTGATGAGCATTTCATGGAGGACATCATAAAAAAGTGTTAACCCTTTACTGCATGATGTTCCCATATGGCAAAATTAATTAATCTCCAATTTCTAGATGTTTCTAGACATGGCTTGGTGTAGGTCATCATCGAAGGGCTCTCAAAATGTGACTCATTTTTCAATATTTAGGCAAAACTACTTAAAGGAAAAAATGTAAACAATATTTGTGATAAGTAAAAAAAAAAAAATTGTCATTTAAGCAAGTTTATATATTTTGAATATTCTGTTAAATGGTCAAATGAAATTGTTGCCATATGGCAACAACATGCGATAATGGAACTGTAGTATGTCCATTCATGAATTGAAACAAGCCTACATAGCAAAAAAGCTGCTTTGAGACAATGTCTGTTGTAAAAAGCGCTATACAAATAAAATTGAATTGAATTGAATTGAATTGAAAAAAGACACTAGGCTTCTCTAATAGTATATTTACATTTTTACACATTCAAAGTAAGAAAAACTGTTGTAATTTCAGACATTTTGCAATTGCACCTTCTTTTTTAACTCTTATTTTTTAAGAAGATACTTCACCCAAAACATGTTTGAATCTCATGTGTATGTATTTTGACTGAGTAAATCCATCCACATACCTTTTACAACTGTAATTCCTTATTAGAAGATATCACTTTTACATGCTTACTACGTGGCAAAAAAAACTCTGAAACTTATAGTCTGGAGAATGCAGTACTTGGAACTTCATAATCTCATACATGTTGTGTTATTTTTTACTATATGATACTTGCCACCATTGCGCATCGTTGTCACACGGCAACAATCAACCAACTACCTTCTAAACATTTTAAAATATCTTTTAATTACTTGAACTAATTCAAGTAAGAAAAATGCATAAAAACATTTTTTAATGTAAATGTAATAATTCATGTAGTAGAGTGCTTTAAAAAAATCCAGTTTGGCATTTATGATTTTTCTGATGTTGTAGGTTTTACTGTACTATTTGGAAAATGTACAGCCACTCGTGAAAATGACAAATAATAGAAAATACAGATTGAAACAGAAACAGAAAACTCTAACACAGTAGAGTACTGGGTCACTCCATGAAAACAGCAGCCTTTCAAATGTATATAAATCATTGACAATAAAAACTAACATTGCAGTGAATATTGTTATATATAATGATTGATGTGAGGTGTTACACCTTGAGATTTACATAATTGATGTCATCCTGTTCATAACTACTGTAAATAATGCCTTATGAAAATCTCCCCATTAATTAGTGTCGGAAATTGTGTCATTCCTTACCTTACCTAATAAAGTCATTCTTTTTTTGCTT
>JANDJT010000102.1:5699924-5716059 GCA_024331685.1 Stegophilus panzeri | reverse complement strand
ACCAATGGTAGCAGAGCTGCCATGCAAGGCGCTAACTTGCCATCGGGAGCAACTTGGGGTTCATTGTCTTGCCCAAGTACACTTCGGCATGTGGAGACACGTGGGCCATGAATCGAACCGCCAACCCTACGATTAGTGGACAACCCGCTCTACCACCTGAAGAACGTACGATATATGGACATGATCTCGATCGCTTTTGCTGACCTCGGTATTGCACATTGTGTTTAAATGTGTGTTTTTATTTACATAAGAATGAAGGTCACCGATGTTTTAGCAGTTTTCGCTGTTTCTGTCCCCTCGTCTGCTCCAGGGCTGTCAAAATACAATTCCGACTTCGAATATTCGTCGACTTTACGATAAAAACGCGCATTCGAATGCAAAAACCGTGCATTTGAATTGAAGATGTGTAGCAAGCGCTAGCAATGATTTTAATTAAAAACATACGGTTGACAAAAATGACGCAAGATATTAACAATGGACTAACGATGTTTTGTTTTTTTTTTGAAGAAGAAGAAAAATCTAGAAAAAATACTTCTAGGGTTTCAAATAATCCAGCTGCGTGAGCTGAAGCTGAACAGTGAATGAATAGCGGGAAACTGGAGCGCTTTACTAGCGGCTTAATTAACTCACCCAAACGCATCCTATACACATGTGAGATTAATCAGACATTTAAACACATTACAACTCGCTTCTGCACAAAACAACGCGAATGCACAAGTGAAGGCTCTAGGTAGAACGGTAAGTTACATCGTGAATACTCGGTTTCCGTAACAACACGTTAAAACACAGACAATGAATAACCAAAACAAAGAATTCACAACATCGTACAATAATAGTCTACTCATTGTAATAATATTTCAACAGATCAGGTTTTGACAACAAGGGCAGTTTCTACATGTTTTTATTGATACATGTTTAACATATAAAATGTGTGAATATTTGGTTTACATTTTTGCATTTTCTCCTCAACTAAAATGCCGCTGACTGATCTTCGATGCCGTTTTAGTGACAGCAAAAATGGACTAAAATGAATAAATATGACATGAATATTCTTAAGAATGATAAGTTCATTGCTCTTTGAAAGGGTGTACTTGCATTAGGATGCTATTATATCATCATCATTATATCAGTGGTCTCAAAATAACAATAATATCGTTTATGGCTATTATTCCTGGGACAATATATCGTCTGACAAAAGTAACTATTGAGACAGGCCTATAAATCTTACAAACATTCTACCGCTCGTTCTTGAGATATCGCACTAACGAGAAGGATTCACGGACAACCCGGAAACAGAAAAAAAGGCGACGTGAAAGAAAAAAAAGGGATGGAAAATGGCAAAACCCTTCCAGGCATTTAGGTGTTGTGTTTGTTTACAGGAAATACAGTGACTCAGAAGCTTTCCTAAAAGAGTTCGGCTTACAGCAGGACTGCTCCAATGACATCATTGATATGTTCTTCAGTTGCTGGCAACGAATTTCTTTATTGATTAGTTAAGCGGCTGTTTAGCTAGCAGCACCACTTCATTAAGTGAGGAAAGCATTTAAATGATGGAGGATAGACCAGTGGATAGAGCTGCACCATAACAAGACAGTTAAGAGTATGTATGGGTACAGTGCAGGATCATTGGGGGGGGGCTGCTGCTGCTTGCTCGTCGGGTTTTTTTTTTGGTTATTTTCATCATGCCTTTGAAAACAATTAGCGAGCATGACCACAGAAATCTCCAAACCAATAATCCTTCATTAAAGAGATGCGAATTTTCCTTTGGAGTTTCAGAACTACGATCATTCCCTACTTCGGATTTCACATTAGATATCCCGACGCAGGAAAACGGCCACGGCGTCTTAAAGTTTTCTCTGTTGTTTTGTGTCGAGAACATCCACAACGTCAAAATCATGTGGTCTGTTCGAGCAGAATAAGAGTCACAACTCTGGAGGTGTTCCTAATATTTATACAGAGCTCCGTGAAGGCCCGTCACACCGGTGGAAGTCTAACCAAGCTAAAATATTTATACTATATAATTTATATCATTTTTTCCCCTTATACTACCACCTTAGGATATGTTAAACCTTAAAATATCGCTTGACATCATCGTAAAATTGGTGAACGATTTAGATGAACTGAGTATACTGTATACTGAACATTAAATATACAGGCAAGGATGATTTGATTTCTGACAAAATAACATTTTTAACTGCAATGTGGAATATCCTCTAAATTAACACACACACACACACACACACACACACACACACACACACACACACACTTCAGCCCTGGTACTAAGCAGCCTCGCAGAAGGAGTGCAAGTGTGAGAATGTGAAAGACTGACAGTATCTCACCTTGCGTCTACGAGTTTTGATCATGAACTCTCTGGCTAGATGAGGGGCGGGCTGGGGCTCTAATGGCCGGATCACGATGCTCTTGTCCAGAGGATCACCAGGAACAATCTAGAGAAATAAGAACAATAATAAAAAAAAAAAAAAAAAAGAGGCAGTAAGACAGAAATGAAAAATGATGATTCACACCAGTTTACACTTTTAAACGTGTAAAGACAGAACTTGTAATACTCTGGCACACGCAAACCATGTGACAGGTTTTCTGCTGATTCAGTGCTTCACAATGCAACATCAAAACACATTCAGTGTCAAAGAAAACACACACACACACACACACACACACACACACACACACACACACACATACCCCCTGAGGTGGAGCGCTTGCGTGGGTGTATGTGCGTGAGTGTTTGGGATTATTTTTAAGACGCAACATCAAAACATATTCAGTGCCAAAGCAAACCCACACACACACACACACTTTAATTATTATTTTGAGACTTCTTAAGCAGTCTTCTCTTCATAAGACGAAATTCCATAGCGGAGGATTAAGAGTTGACATGACAGGGCTGACAAAGAGCCGCTGAACTACTCAGCTCTATGCTTGCATAATATTCTGCCACGCTTGTAAGTAAAAGTATTCACACTGTGAATAAAAGTATTTGCCCAACCAGTGCAAGTAAATGATAAAAGTCATTATGATCCCACACCACAGAGCTAGGTCCCCCATTATATTTCAAATCGCAAAAGGCTCCAAGTGTTCCTTTTTTTTTTTTTTTCCCTCCTCTTACCTTTCAGACTAAATGTCACTTTATTGCACAATAACATCTGTATCACATTTATACTAACTCTACTAATACACGTTTTACTAACTAAACTAATACTAACTCAGATTTTTCAGTGAGATGCTCAGCTCTCAGGCTACAATGCCAATGTTTACACTTTGACCAGTCCGTGTGCTCACATCACCTCTCATGAAACGTGCTTAGGGTAAAAAAATAAAATAAAATGATACAGTGATGAATTTTTAAATCTCAGCACTGCTCAACGTTCAGTTCTGATTCAATTCTATAAAAGCACGACTCGGAAAGCAATACAGTGTCGTTTCTATAGTAACGACTAATTCACAGGGACTTGTATGGCGGATGCGCTACATCAGACTCGCCGGATTAAAAGCGCGTGAAATCGTTGATGTGGTGGAGTTTTCTGCGAGGAGACATTTATGTAAGGGATAATCCACGACTAGGTGTGCGTTATACAATCTTAACGCACGACGTAGAGTCAAAGAACCCTCCGCGAAGTGCATTAAAATCGTGTAACGCACACCTAGCTGTGGATTCTCTCGCTTATACCATGATCACTTGTCAGCATTGTTAAAGTTAAAGTTGTGAATGATGTTTGCAGTGCAAAATTTGACTGAGAGGAAAAAAATTACGGTTACTTTTCATTATGTATTTTACATACGGGTTGTTAGATCTAGAATTCTGCCCGCTCTAAATCATACACAGACATAAAGTACTGTGATAAGATTACATTTATTTGAATGAATGATAATACAACCCCAATTCTGAAAAAGTTGGGACAGTATGGAAAATGCTAATAAAAATAAAGAGGAGTGATTTGTAAATGTACTTTGAATTGTATTTAAACAAAAAAAGGTATAAAGACAAGGTATTTGATGTTGTACCTAATCAACTGCATAGTTTTTTGAAGATAAACGTTTATTTTGAAATTGATGCATGCAAAATGTTCCAAAAAAGTTGGGACGGGGCAGTTTAGGACTAATAACGGTGTGACAAGTTGAAATAAGGTGGTGATGTGAAACAGGTGAGGTAATCATCTAATCAGAGTATATAAGGAGCCTCCAAAAAAGGCAGAGTCATTCAAGAGCAAGGATGGGTCGAGGCTCACCAATCTGCCAACAGATGCATCAGCAAATAATCCAACACTTTGAGAACAACATTCCCCAAAGACAAATCGGTAGGATTTTGAGCATTTCATCTTCTACAGTGCACAATGTAATTAAACAATTCAAGGAATCTGGTCAAATCTCAGTGTGTAAAGGGCAAGGCCAAAAACCACTTCTAAATGCGTGTGATCTCCGATCCCTCAGACGTCACTGTCTTAAAAACCATCATGAGTATGTAATGGATATCCTGACATGGGCTCGGGAATATTTTGGTAAACCTTTGTCAATCAACACCATTCGCCGCTGCATCCACAGATACAAGTATCACAGTGGAATCTTGTTTTGTGGTCTGATGAGTCAACATTTCAAATAGATTTTGAACAAAACAGCCATCGTGTTCTCCGGGCCAAAGAGGAAAAGGACCTGTTAAGCTAAATGTATAGCTGTTATCAGCGTCAGGTCCAAAAGCCAGCGTCGGTCATGGTATGGGGGGGGTGTCAGTGCCCATGGCATGGCTAACTTGCACATCTCTGATGAGCACCATTAATGCAGAAATATATGTACACATTTTGGAGCAAGATACGCTGCCATCCAGAGCAGGACAACGCCAACCCACATTCTGCCTGGATTACAAGTGCATGGGTGCGTAAGCAGAGAGTGCGGGTGCTAGCATGGCCTGCCTGCAGTCCTGACCTGTCTCTGATTGAAAATGTGTGGCGCATTATGAAGAGCAAAATAAGGCAAAGGCGGCCCTGTAAAGTTGCACAGCTGAAGAAATGCATAATGGATGTAAGCTTGCTAAACTTAACCGACTGGTGTTCAGCATCCAAACGCTTAATAAGTGTTATTAAAAGAAAAGGTGATGTTACACAGTGGTAAACAGTCGACTGTCCCAACTTTTTTGGAGTGTGTTGCAGTCATCAGATTTTAAATGAGTGTAAGTAAAACATCAAATGTGTTAATGCATTTTCAATATAGTACAGGGTGAATTGAATTTTCAAAAGACTCTTTTTGTGTGTTTATTTTTTTTGCATTTTCCATACTGTCCCAACTTTTCAGAATTGGGGTTGTAAATGGTTATGAGAGAGAGAGAGAGAGAGAGAGAGAGAGAGAGAGAGAGAGAGAGAGAGAGAGGCTGTAAGTTTACTGTATGTTACTATGGTTAGAGTTGTTTATCGGCAGAGAATAACTGTAGAACGGTGATTAAACTGACTGGAACTACCTGTGCATTACACACACCTTTGTATTGGAACGCACACCTTCCAGCCAATCAGAATCGAGTATTCAGAGAGACCATGGTATAAATAGTATTTATGGAATGAATGTCAATGCTTTGCATGAGTCAGAGGAAAATTAAAAGTTAACTTAAAGGTAACTTTAGGTTTTCCAGAACAGGAAGGTCTTCAGGACAGAGGGTTTTCCAGTTTTGCAGTAAATATTAAAATCCCTTACATAAAAGTTATGTACTATGAAAGTTACTGTGATAGTTAAGACCCTGCAGTGTTTTATAGATGAAAGGTTATGGCCGTTCAGAATAAACACTGAAGAGATCAGCTCTTGAAATGTTGGCTTTTATTTTAATCTCCTAAACACCAATCACCTAATGCATATTCAAAACTGCATCCTTAAAGTAACACTCAGTAATTATGAAATATTTTCATTTTTAAAAATCCTTTCTTTTATATGTATATAGTGTGTGTGTTTGTGTGTACCTGCCAGTGGTGGAACACACTGAGTGCGAAGGCCTGTCCCTGTGTGTGCGTACGCAGATCAGTCTCAAACCCAAATGAGTCGATTGCAGGAATGAAAGCCTTGATGGTGTACAGAGGTGAACCGGGGATTGGTGCATCTTGTGTCACATGACCTCTGAAAGAGAATGCATTATTACTTTCATTAGAACTATAACGACAATTAATCAATTACTATAAAAGTGAGTCATTTACTCGCAATTTAAGAGAGTGCTGTAAGTAATGTTGCTGATGCTGTGTGATAGTCAGCAGAGTCAGCAGCAGCCTAATTCCCTTTCCCATCCGTGTGTGTGTGTGTGTGCACGAGACGTGTTACCTCCTGCGTGCCAGTACAGTGTAAACAGCAGATACACAATCAGCAGGAGCTTGAACCTCCACAAAGTAATAGGGCTCCATCAGCCTGGGTGTAGCCTGAAACCAACCAATCAGAGCAAAGAGCTGGGTCTTGGCACAAAATCAAGAGTAACAGAGAAATCAAGCTCATCAATTAGGATATTGGTTAGAAAGACTCCAAAACACTTCAATACGACTAATGGAAGCAGCGATTACTCTGCAGGAAGAACGATCGCATAACACAAGGAGAAAAACAGAGATTGCTCACCATGAGGAAGGCGGAATAGACAACTCTTCTGGCGGTGGGAATGACCTGCCCGCCTCCTCTGTGTAACGGCTCCTGAGCTATGACCGCATCCAGAATCTTAAACTTCACATTACGAATGGCTGCAGCAAAAAAAAAAAAAAAAACGAAAACGGTCATTTATTACTGAGTATTTATCCATGGGCTTGTTGAAATAATCATTTTAAGGGCCTGGCTTTAGAAGGATATTTTTTTAAATGTTAAATATGTTAATTCACAGGACATCCAACACTAGACTTTATTAGTAAACAGTAGAGGTCGACCGATAGTGGATTTTACCGATACGTTGGGCAGTACCTGCCGATAACCGATTAATCAACTGATTAAACTTTTTAAAAATTGATACTGATTGAAAACATAAGACTCAAAATATAGATATACATCAAACTGAACCAAAAAGTAACACTCCAAATAACAAATAAAAACAGAGACCTCCAAAGTGAATCAAAAAAGACTTCAAATAACACAACAAAATTTGTCATTGACAGTCTTTATTTTGCCTCTAGAGGCCGCTCTGGTACTGTATAACGACAGCGGACACTTCTCAGCCGCTCTCGCAACGGACACAACCTGGAAAAACTATCGGTGTGGATAGTTTTTCGTTTTTAGCCGTCAGTTATCAGTGACGATTAATCTGAAAAACTGATCAATCGGTCGACCTCTAATAAACAGGCCAAAATTGTGATGTTAGCAAGCCATTTGAAAGAAGAATGCTATATTAATGCAATTTTAATCTGAAAAGTACACAGTCACTGTATATAATGATTTCTACTTTTACATTTACGGCATTTGGCAGACGCCCTTATCCAGAGCGACTTACATTTATCTAATTTATACAACTGAGCATTTGAGGTTTAAGGGCCCAACAGTGGTAGCTTGTCAGTGCTGGGATCAGTAGTCCAACGTCTTAACCACTGACCCTAATAATCCCTAATAATCTGTCAATATCAGTTGCCTTCTTTATATAAAATAAGTAATCATATTAAACATAAAATGACTGAAGGATGGGTGGGATTTCTGAACATAGTTTAAAAGTCACATTTAAGATTTGTATATCTTATTTAGTACATATTAAATTAAATACAAATTAACTCAATAAACAGTGTATGCTTTCAGACAATCAATGTGAAGAATTAGAATTAAATCTGAATACAATTTTTTTTTCCTTCGTCACTTTAGGGTGGGACCAGAGAAGAATGCTAGAACTTTACTTCTGTTTAAGATGCATGAAAAAGAAACCGATTACAGTTCAGAAGAATGTTGAATATTCCCAATTGAGAAGGGCTTCCCCAGGGCACCACACAAATATACTTGATTCTGTGTTGAGGACTGATTCTAATTTGAGTGACTTACGTTCATCACACAGAGGACCTTCTCTAGTTCCCCACTGGAACCCCTGAACGATGCTGTCCTTCACTGAGCCAAGCAGAGCTTTGTCCACCTACACCCACACACACACCATAGAAGCAGAATTAAACTTGACCACATAACTTAAAGATGACACCTTTTCAGACAAAGCAAACCTAACAAACCTGACGCCAAAACCTTTTCATACTTCCTTTCCCACACACAAAGCAATGCAAAGCATTTGCATGTAAAACAACAGCCTACCTACACACCACATGGCAAAGAACAAATACACGCTCAGCCCTTTACCATACAAGTCTAGCAAAGGTTTCCCATTCTACAGTCCAGTTAGATAACACATTACCCTGCTAATGTAGCACATATTCATACCTCAGAGGGCAGTGTGTCGTCTACTAAGATGTTGGGTCCAGTGGTGTCGGGTCCAAAAGCCCAAATAGAACGGGCTGCCAGCAAATCCCAGTCATACTTGGTCTGGAAGAACTCTCCCAACTTCTTTCTACAGACAGAGAAAGAAAACAGACTTGACAGATTGGAAGGCTGTGCACTAAATGGGGTGTGACACATGCTGGTCCTCTTCAACTCCAGATCACGTCACAGCTGAACTCCATTACACAAACACACACAAAATCACACTCCAGATATCTAGTAGATCAATGAAAGCGAGAATACCAAACTAGTATGAGAAATTACACACTCTCTTATTAAAAGAACCTTTCAATTGCAAACTACTGGAACTTTTGCTATTAGAAATCTGAAACTGTGTAATTCCTCCGATTGGCCAGATATCCAGTACCAAAGGTTTCATTTGTATGATTTAATAATAGGGCTAGAAGTACTGTTTTTGCTGAGGGGTTAAGCATACTGCCTCAGATCATGTGGAAAAAAAAACTAAATAATGGAATAGTCCTGTTCTTTGGTGAGGTCCACCATTTCTAGACAATTCAGATGATTATATGGGGTCAGGGGTGGACAAAATGGTAGCCTAATTTGGTATTGCCATAGATCACCAAATTATGTTTGTAAAATTTAGTCAAGGTGTCTAAGCTAGTTGCTATACACAACACTCGTTGGACTTAAAGAATGGTTTAGTGTGTAACGTATTATAATATTGATCGCGGCCAATTTTACATTTACCGTATTTGGCAGACGCCCTTATCCAGAAAGACTTTCATTTATCTCATTTATATAACTGAGCAGTTCAGGGTTAAGGGCCTTGCAGTGGCAGCTTGGCGGTACTGGGATTTGAACTCACAACCTTCCAATCAGTAGTCCAACATCTTAACCACAGAGTCACACTGGGCCCAATTTTGCCATCATCGCCATCGGGCCTGGTGTTGTTTCTCATTGTGTGGTTGAAAAATGCTCCAAATGACTTTATATTACCAAAATTAGTGCAGATATGTGCAGTGTCAAGAAGAGAGGAGTTTATTGAAGCCTTCGCCTTCGCACCTGTTCCATGTAATCTGCACCACCTCGTTCTCAATGTCTTCAGCAAGGCCTTTCTCCAGAGGCTCAGCAATCATCGTAATCTTGTTCCTGGAATTCAGCACAGAATATGACAAAATTGGTCAAAATTGAGTTTTACGGCTTATAATATACTTTGACACTTCCGTTTTAAGAAGCCATGAATATAATTAAATCAAACGAAATGGAAAACCGTTCTCTTCATGCAAGGATCATGTTGGGTAAGAAAGCATTTTACAAATGCTATGGAAAAAACAGTCTGTGTGTGCTATAGCAAAACAAACATACGCTTAATCAACTCAGATCTACATCTTGTAGTAAATGTAAAGATTTTACCATGTGAAGTATTTTCCCATGCCTCCACCCACTTTAACTCAAAAAAATCACATTTCATCAAATCACTAGCACATTGGATTACAGGAAGCAAGGCTTCCCAACTTCTGATTGGCCGCTGTAGAGTAGAACAGTGTCTAGTTTTCACATACTTTTTATTGGGTGTTTCAGCGAAGCACTTGAGAGAGGACGTTTCCACCACTGTCTCGCAAAAGGTCACTACAGGGTCAGCTACCTGGGGTGAAAGGTTAAAGTATACTTTTTTAGAACAGGACATTAATATCAGTACACTAACAGAAAATTAGGAAACTGTATAATTTATTTATTTATTTATTTTTAAAGTGCAGGAGACTGTATTGTGTATGAAAAGGAAGCAATACCTTGATGTCGATCTCTGAATACATCTTCCTCAGGTCGTGCATGACGCAGTCCAGGTAGAGCTCACCTGTACCCAGGATAACGTGCTCTCCAGACTCCTCCACCTACACACGCACAAACACACACACACACACACACACACACACACACACAGACAGTGTCCTGGTTAAGGAGTCTGTTAAATCAGCCGACATATCACAGCCCTGTTTACAGTGCAGATGAGCAGAGTGCAGTTCAGTAGTGAGCATTTCTGTATGTGTATGTGTGTGGTTTACCTTTGTTGTAAGGGATGGGTAGCTCTTGTTAACTTTTCTCAATCCATCCAACATCTTGGGCAGCTCGGACGGATTTACAGGCTCCACAGCGATTTTGATGACTGAAGCAGTGTTGAACTTCAGCGGCCTGAAGATCTGAGCCTGAACACACAAACACGTCGCTTTGTGTGAATTTGTGGTACGAATATATTCTTCTGTTGTTTGGGCAGACCACTTAACTGATATAGATACAGACAGTGATTAGGACTGTAATATGGGAAGAAATCAAAGTTTGCACTGGAGTCTTTGCCAGCTTGTGCTTTATGGCAGGGGTGTCCAATGTTATCCGGAAAGGGCCGGTGTGGGTGCAGGTTTTCATTCCAACCAAGCAGAAGCAGGGCCTCGGGGCAATGAAGTATTAAGTGGAATTAGAGTTTCAAGAATGGTCTTTCTGCCAAATCTTTACCTCAGTGAAACACTTTCTTCATTTACTCTAATGTCAGATTAATGCTATGCTGCCACCTAGTGCACACCTTTACACACACACACGTTTGTACAAGCTGGTACATGTTCACAGATTATCAGGAGTATAATTCTATCCTCAGGCATAATGGTTTTTCCAGCGTTCCCCTGGAGACTTCCTTAATTTCTCAGTGTCTGTCTCTTCACCTGTAGTCACACATACTAGTCTGTCTCACCTCTTCATTGCCCCGAGGCTCTGTGATGGTGGCTGTTTTCACGATGGGCTGGTCACAGCCTTCAATTAGCACCCAGTTGCCAGCAGGGACCCGATTCACCTCGATCTGATACCTACACACATAGGAATACAAACACACAGACGAGGTCGAATCAGATTCAGGGGTTTTATAAGCCTTTGCTGCATTACACAACGAACAGTACAACGTAATATTAAGTGGAATGCCGACCCATTGTAGCAGTTCACCTGACAGACTTTAATTATTTTAATTTTTTTTGGTATAAGAAATCCATTGGCCAGATATCCAGACTTTTTACCTCATCAGCTTCCTTCAAGAGTGGAATTTTACCCTCTCGTCTGGTCGGATATATATGCACCCAAAGGCAAACAGCAACAGATATACATTTTGGCCATGGGCGTATAAACAGGCTGAATGAGCATAAAATATAAACTCACTTCTTTGCTGTTTTCACTTTTTTATGGTTAATGGACTGTGCACTTGTTTCCATTCTATTTCTATCATTGCACAATCGCTGTCCTTGTGGTCACTGTTTGCCTTCGGCTATTTTTTTACGTGGCATACTCCCAAGCAAACTTCTCATTGCAGGACAATAAAGAACTGAACGGATTTGAATGCAGCATGAACAAATAAACACTTTCTTTTTCAGGTGATTACGGTGTGCAGCATTACAGAAGGTTTTTGTGCTGTGATATGCTTCCGCAAACATCAAAATCAATTTAGTAGTTCATCGAAGATTTTTCATATTCTTGTTGATATTATAGATGAACTTCTATAGCTGTTGTAAACGAGTTCTTTTAAAGGCCAAACTGTCAATCGGAATAAGAAAAGCGTTCCAGGAATGATGATAATGAAAGGATAAAACAATAAATGATAATACTCCTGTGAACATGTCTGCAGTCGGCTTTCAAATTAGTGCGAAATAGACTCCGCTTGATCGTTCAGACTGGTTATCGATGTGCAGTGGGAAAAACTGTGCTCGTACTGTGCTTCAAAATGGCGACCACAGTGAAACTTGTTTCAAGAGTGGCTCCCATGGTGAAAAGGCGTTTACCTGGCTACAGAGATCCAGAGACGTCCCACGGTGCAGATCTGCGAGTCCTCTTCGTCTTCCAGTGTGTAATTCTCTCCAAGAACTTTCACCGGCTGCCCCGCCTGCAGCGTTCCGCTCAGAACCCGACCAAAGGCGTGGAACTGCACTCCGTCATCTGTGCTGTACATCTTAGTGGTGTGACACATTAACGGACCCTGACACAAAGAGAAAAATTAGTACAAAGTATGCTGGTACTCCTGTCACACACACACACACACACACACACACACACACACACACACACACAGAGAGAGAGTCTTGGGTACATACATCAGGGTCACACTCAGTCATGGCCTCCCCCAGGTCTGAATCCAGTCCTCCGGTGTAACTGTGCTCGATCTTGGCTCTGGCGCCCCCTTGAGGAGACGGGATGTGCTGCACGCACATGTCCACAAGCCCTGCGGAGCACATTTTGACACATAAGCAAATCATGCTCAGTATAGGATACATCACATGTATCCACACGTCATGTGCCTCTCACTATTTTTTTTTTTTTTAGGAAATCACAAACCTGTAAACTCCCCAAAGAAGCGGTTGCAGACGAGTCGCAGGAGAGGCCGGATGTTGAGTTTGAGCTCCTCTTTGGTCAGGTGGATCCCCAATTCATCCAGTACACGTGGCAGTGAAGTGTCCACATCCCCAACCACCTACAGAGAGGTTTTAGAAATGAAAATGTTTAGCTGCTGTTCAAATAAGAAAATTTTTAAATCTTCCGTAACATGTGCGTGAGTGGGCCTTACCTGTGAGAGGATCTTGTAGAGCGGCTCCAGGACGAACTCGACAAAGCTCCGCTGCGAGTTACTGTTGGGGGCTTTTTTAGAAAACTTCCTCCTGATTGACAGACGGCACAACCGATCACATTAGAGAAAATATCTGAGACGCTTCTCATATTTAAAAACAGCAGTGAAAGGGATTCTCACGTCTTGGGGTTGAAGTAGATGTCTCCCCAGAGTCTCTTTGCAAACTCGTTGTAGTTGATGTCACCTGAAAAAAAAAAAATTATACTGTGTATACACACACATACATACACACACACACAACACTGCCAGGCAATACAGGAATGCCAATTTATCTAGGTGTGTATGTCCGTGTGTGTATGCTCGTGTGTGTGTGTGTGTGTGTGTGTGTGTGTGTGTTACCATAGGTATCAGAGTAGATCTTGGCGAAAGACCCGAGCGTAAAGCAGATGCTGTACTGTGAGGAAGCGAAACACACGTTGCCCAGAAGAGGAGACACCACTAAAGACTCGTCAGTTGTATATGTGCTAAGGGAGAATGAAAAGGAGAGGCCAAAAGATTAAATGCTATGATCTCACTAGATGTTTTTGATGAAAAAATGAAAACTTTGCTATTTTAAAAAAAAAAAAAAAAAAAAAAAATTCAAAAGAAAGAAAAAAAGCAGCTCACGCAACGTATGCAGAGTATCTATAACACTGTTAGCACTGAATTCTGTCTTGTATCAAATTGTGCAGCTTAACTATATACATTTTACCCATTACTATTATTAATAAAAATATATATTTTTTTAAAGATTGGATTCATTTCTCAATATATGGCTATGGTCAGGAGGATTCTGTGTGCCTTAAGTTTGGCTTTGAATGTAATAAATCAAGTAAAATAGTGTAACTAGTTCTACTGGCATTACATTAACTCCAAAAGTTCTGTATATCCTCAGATTATTACTGGTAATATGATTGGCTGAATGACAAAACTTCACGTAGAATATGCTTTTCTAAACAGTCTTCTGATTACCAGGAGACTGAAGGCTCAGTTGTGAATAGTCAAACTCAGTGTAAACATTGTATTGCATTTATTTTTGAAGCCAAACTATTACTAAGTTGTGGTCTAAAAACACACATGGATGATACCTTAAATATCAGTTATTTATACAAATTCTCCTCCAAAGTCTAACCAAAATACCTTGGCCATCCCAGCTCTGTCGCTCAGATAACAGAGTGGGAAAGAATGTTCACCGTTTTGGGATGACGTACCTGAGCATGCCATTGACCTCGTCAACAATATGGCGCAGTTTGTAGTAGGCGTCAGTGGGAGGAAGCTTGAGCTCCAAGATCAGCCGGTCAATTTTGTTGATGCAGATGGTTATGGCCAGCCGCTCCTGCACGGCATGTTTGATCAAACGCTCCGTGTTCAGCATCACCTACGTATACGGGAAGAGCAAAACGTTAAATAAATATACACGGAGTGCAAACAGACAAAAGCAGGAACAAAAACTGCGGTGTCCCCCACCAATTTGGTCATATGCCAATTCCCACCCACCAGCACGCTCTCTCCAACATACAATAACTACTGACCTGGGAGAGAGAACACTAACACGTAGAGGTCAACCGACAGTGGATTTTGCTGATACCAATAACTAAGTTGGGTGTACCCTCCGATTAACGATCAACCAACTGATAATTTTTAAAATTGACACTGAATGAAAGTACTAACTGTACCATGAAAATGTATTGTACTTTTTTTTTTTTTTTTAAACTAACTAAATATATAAATATATACATTAACTATTAATAAATATTAAAGTAAATAAAAGATATACATCCAAACTGAACCAAAAAGTAACACTCCACATAACAAATAAAAACAGAGACATGCAAAATGAATCTAAAAAAGACAACACATAACACAACAAAATTTGTCAGTGAAAGTTTTTAAATCTCCTCTAGAGCCCGCTCTCGTACTGTGTAATGAGAGCGGACACTTCCCAGCCGCTCTCGTAATGGACGCGACCGGGAAAAACTAGCGGTGTGGATTTTTGCCGATAACCGACAGTGCCAGCAATCAGTTATCTGTACCGATTGATCGGTTTTTTATCGACCTCTACTAAAACGTGCTTCCTCTGAGACACGTGAAGCAAGCCATCCGCATCTTTTCAAACTGCTGCTCATGTTGGGTCACAGGGCACTCGAAGAAAAGCGCTATCTGCCCTCTTACGCATACAGGCGTGCACAGACGCCCACGATTGGCTAGTGTCGCTGTGACTGACAGGAGAGTGAGAGTATGCCATCCCTCCCTTTAATCTAAAATGGTTTAGTGTGCTGATGAGTTGAGTGAAACATTCTGCAATACACAAGACCCGGTTTGTGAGACCCAGCAGCAGCAGCAGGACGACTCACCCCCTCAGCAGCGTCAATGAACAGCACAATCCCATCTGAAAGCCTGATTCCTGCTGTAACCTCATCCGAGAAGTTCACGTGACCTGAGTAACGAGAAAACTGTGGTATTACCACCGTCCTCATTTCTGTGCATCTCACTGTACTTCAACATGTGGACCGCTTTAGCTGTGTATACCTGGAGTGTCCATAATATTGAACAGGTAGGATTTCCCTCTTGAGTCAGGAAGTACCATTGTCACAGGCGTGCTCTTAATACCGACTCCTCTCTGCAGAAACACACACACACACACAACAACAACCACCAAATATTACACACAATTTTTTGCACTTGTACTGCTTGGAAGCAAGTTATTACAGTTCAAAAAAAGACTTACTTCTTGTTCGGTGAAAAGAATATCTGTATAGCGCAGCTAAAAGACAGAGCAAAAAAGAAAAACGTAACAATTTAACCACAAGCTTTCAGAATTTAGCTTCTTATTTGTGTACGCACAACGCCTTTACACTTACATCTGCATCGTCTCTCTTACGGATTTCCGGATGAGTCTGTTCAATCAGGCAGTCCACAAAGCATGTCTGTGGAAACAAAACACATATACACAACTGTCACTTAAACACAGCAACTGATTTTAGTTATAGATTCATTTAGTGTGTGTGTGTGTGTGTGTGTATATATATATATATATACATACATACATACATACATACACACACACCCACGTGTGTGTGTGTATATATATATATATATATATATATATATATATAT
>JANDJT010000102.1:5661934-5672812 GCA_024331685.1 Stegophilus panzeri | reverse complement strand
TCTTAATTATTGCCCTGATGGTGGAAATGGACATTTTCAATGCTTGTGCTATTTTCTTATAGCCACTTCCCATTTTGAGAAGCTCAACAACCTTTTGCCGCACATCACAGCTATATTCCTTGATCTTACGCATTGTTATGAATGACTAAGGGAATTTGGCCTATGTGTTACCTCATATGTATACCCCTGTGAAAGAGGAAGTCAGGGTTGAACAATTTCTTGTTCCTAGTCAGTTTGTACTAAAAAAAGTAAAATATCAAATATATTTTCCTCATATGAATTCATACAGGTGCTAATAATTGTTGCACATGTATATATATTTGGGAAGTCATCAAACATTTATTTCAAATGTATTTTTGTGGATTGCTTTCATGAATTAGTCAATCAAAGATATTAAGGTAAATGAAGTTCTAAATATGTACATTGTCCATTTAGAGCGAGAGACCCATGATGATGAAGAAGAGAAGTGACTCAGTGATCTCATATGCTAACCACAAAACCAACCTAAAAAAATGAAAGGGTGATGTGACTGAATTTAATTTAAGTTGTAACCTCACTTCCGACCTTACCATAACCTTCATATCTTTTCAGAAGACTTATTAATTGATACAAATGTCATGTCATGTTAATTGATACAAATAGGAGAAAACGTTACACAAAGTACCCAGAATGCCTTACGGAGATATCGTATATCGTATGTCATCTCGTGGTCATCGCAAAAATAAATGAATAAAATCAAGTACATGTACAATACAAAGTCTATTAATGTGAAGAACTTTATTAAATATAACATGTAAAGTGTCTAAAAACCCTGTGGTTTAATTTCACATGTGAATCAGGATTATTCATGTGACTTTTCTTGAAATCTTGGATCAAACTACCTAAAAACAGTTAAGATTTGGTAGGATTTTCTCTCCTGTCCTGGAGAGTAACAGCTTAAATTTAGTTTATTTGAAATTTCTACAGCTGTCTGTAAACTTTTATTAGATTTTTTTCACATTCATTTCTCAGTACAGAGAAACACCTTGCCATTCTTGTCAGTGTTAATTACTCATAGACACATAGACAGAGATTATGTTAGAAACACACTGGAGTATTCCCGATACACTATGAAGCAGCAGGTTTAGCACAGTACAGCATGTTTGAAGGGAAGTGCTGAATCCTGGACTGCGGAGAGAGCGGGCTGTTCTTTCAGGGCACGCGGAGCACTCAGCCACACTACCTGGCATCTCTGCAGGAAGCAGTGACCATGCCAGCTTCACTGCAGTAACAGGTGTTTCTCCCTCCGGCACCAAAAATCAACTCTGCCTCTCACTTCTCCTTCTCGTTGACCTGTATCACATCAAATCCCTGTCTCTCTCTCTCTCTATTTCTCTCTCTCTTTCTCTCCCTCTCTCTCCCACTCTCTCTGAGTGATTGGCCACCTGGAGGATGACTAAAATACCACTGCATGAAGCCGGCAGTCACCCCTCAAACACTCACATGCACACACAACCTCTACCAGACCGGTTTCCATGGTAACCTCTATATCCCTCCATTTCTTCATCTGATTCTTTTATTCCTGTGCACTGTAAGGATGAAACCATGTATGTGTGCATGTGTGTGTGTGTGTGTGTGTGTGTGTGTGTGTGTGTGTGTGTGTATATGAAGGAAATGATATGGCGTGTTTTTCTCATAATCACATTCATCTGATCTAAGGCTCCTCAGATATTCACACTCACTGATATAGCAGCACCTCAAGTGTGTGTACCGAAGCCTCTGGCATGAGTACAGTATGTCACCCAGACCCTTGGAAGTGGGTGTGTGTGCGTGCATGTGTGTGTGTGTATATGTCTCTAGCCTCCCTGAGATAGGCGTCTATTATTAGAAAGGCAGATCAGTTGAGTCAGGCAGGGACTGGGCGCCTAAATCCGGACCCCATGGGCAGCTTCCAAAACAGGACTCTGAGAGAAACGACACAGCACCACAAACTCCAAATAATGACAATCGAACAATAAAAAAAAATTTGTACTGGGGGTTATGATGAAGATCAGGGGGTGTAGTTTAATCCTCACTCCCACTGAAGGTGACAGTTGTATGTGCCGCTGCACCGAAGTAAGGTGTGGATTTGAGTTTCGCAGAAAAAGTGTGAAGTTTGTCTAATTTTAATTTGTTACATCTGCTGCAGTGCAGACACATGAATTTATAGCAGCACAAGGAAACACGCAGGCTGGATACACAATCCCAGAGTAACACATCATTAACACTTCACAAAATTTGCTTTCATCACTTCCATTTTTGTCTCAATTTAGTCTTATATGAGGTGATGAAAGTGTATGTGTGTGTGTGTGTGTGTGTGTGTGTGTGTGTGTGTGTGTGCATATATATATATATATATATATATATATATATATATATATATACACGCATAAGCCTCAAAGATCAAATGAGTTTTTAAAATAGCAAAACAATTAAAAGCAAAGTGATTCGTGTGAATTCATCTCATGGCACTGTACTAGACTTTGTTCTTTTTATTTAAATCACACTGTATATGAAAGCCCTAAGAGGCCTTGAATTCTTACTTTTTTTTTTCCTTTCTTGTTAATTCGTGATCACAACTTAATTTTCTTGTGATCTCACGATAACATAATAGATGTTTTCCCATGACCACAGCTTAATTTTTCTGTGTACTCGAAATAACAACATGTTGTTTTTATTGTTCGGGAAGCAGCAAAGGCTTAGCGCAATCCCACAACATCATGGAGGAACAAATTCGTTTTTTAAGCTGAAACAGCTCTATGTCTGTCAGTGATTGACAGTTTTCATATTACTGTCCGACAATTGAGAAGGGCACACCTGTCTCTCTTAATGCAGAGATAAAGTTCATCTCTACAGCGGGCAATTATTAAATTTAAGATGGCGATGGTGAAGTTGCCAACGTGTGTGCAACACCAGTCCCGTTCACAAGGTGTCAGATTTTCTCATGATAAAATTATGTTGTGAGAAAACAGCTTTTTGTTATGTCAAGATCACGAGAAAATTAAGTCATGATCATGAGAAAACAAGAAAGAAATAGATAATAACCCATGGACGCTTAAGGCTTCTGTACACTGCATTTCCACTAAAAACTCAGCTGTTTTGAAATCTCTTTATTTCGCCTTTAAAGTTGCAATTCCTTTGTTTTCTATTCGGCTGTTCAATTTTGCATTTTATTATTACCATTTAATTATTAATTATTGCACATGAAACGTCATTAGGAACAACTAATAACATTGCATTTGAATAATTTATTGACAAATTGTATTGAAAATTCTGTCCTGTCTCCTGTTTTTCTATTAGCATTCCAGCTATTATTATTAGTTTTAAATGTTTTTAATTTATTTTTATTTTTTTGATATCTTTGAGTCAATAAACCTATTTTAATCAATTCATATTAACATTTAATATTTAATAAATACCGCTGTTACACTTTATGACAGTGCAAACCTTTTTTATTTCTGCATTTTCAGCAATGAGCATTTATCCTTATACTCTCAGCTCTGATGAGATCAAAAGTCAACAATCCATAAGCATCATTAACCTATCGATAGCAGAATATTGACTATAGCTGAGTAACAAATGCATTTATTGTTGTGTAGCGTTCTGAAAATGACTTTAACAGGATTGGTACAGATCTAAAATACATTTCAAACACCTTCTCAGCACTTTATTTTTGTATTATAAGGCTTTTTTTTCCAGTATAATGCAGATCAAGCATTTAGGTTTAATATACATAATACGGTTTTGCCATGAATAAGAAAGAATGTTTACAGAAAAGGGAGTAGCTACATTTGTAATTAGAAGCATTGAATAATGTTAGGAATTCCACTAGTAGCTCATGTTACATTCATTCTAACATTAGTTTGCAGTTTACTTTATTGCAGGGATTAAAAGTGTTTTAATGCCTATCGGGCCCAATAACTGCATTAATTACGAATTAAGCATTTTCAGTTTACTTAAACGTAATCAGATTTCAGACTGTGGATGCAAAAATTTAGAAATTGATCATACCTCAAGTTTGTTATGACATTTAAGCATGTATACAACGCCTGCCTTTGGTTAAATCTAAAAAGTACACTGCTGTAATCAAGGTGCTCATGTGACTCACTTTACCTGTTGCTTTCTCTCAGGTTCTTGTGTCCTGTGCAGCGACTGGTAGAAAGACAAAGGCCTGGTGTCCCACCCACTGGTTGTCCTGACTGGGCCGAGTGGCATGAGTGTGGGAAAGACCCCTCGATACAACGTCGTGTCATCGTCAGAGGAGGACTTCCATCACCACGGCAACATGCCTGCCCTCGGCAATGGCTTTGGAAATGGTAAGATCCAGACACGGCGAAAGCCACGCAGCCGCTTTGTTAACAAAACCGGACAGTGTAACGTCAACTTTTCACACATGGAAGAGCAATCGCAGCGCTACTTGGCCGACATCTTCACGACCTGTGTGGACATCCGTTGGCGCTGGATGTTTTTTCTCTTCTCTCTTGCTTTCATTCTGTCCTGGCTGGCGTTCGGTTTCATCTTCTGGCTCATTGCCCTTGCACACGGTGACTTTGAGAGAAGCTCCAATGAAGAGTTCATACCCTGTATCATGCAGGTCAACAGTTTTGTGGCAGCCTTCCTGTTCTCAGTCGAGACCCAGACCACAATCGGTTATGGCTTCCGCTGTGTGACTGAAGAGTGCCCGCTGGCTGTATTTATGGTTGTTGTACAGTCTATTTTGGGGTGTATCATTGATGCTTTCATGATTGGTGCCATCATGGCTAAAATGGCCCGGCCCAAAAAGCGTGCACAGACATTGCTATTTTCGCACAATGCAGTCATAGCTATGCGTGATGGAAAGCTATGCTTAATGTGGCGTGTAGGAAACTTGCGCAAAAGTCACATTGTTGAGGCCCACGTACGAGCACAGCTGATTAAACCAAGAGTGACGGAAGAGGGTGAGTACATCCCACTTGACCAGATTGACATCAACGTTGGCTACGACCAAGGCATCGACCGCATCTTCCTTGTTTCTCCTCTGACCATCATCCATGAGATAAATGAGGAGAGCCCACTCTTTGGAATCAGCAAACAGGACCTGGTTAATGAAGACTTTGAGATTGTGGTGATCCTTGAGGGCATGGTTGAGGCTACGGCAATGACAGCTCAGGTGCGCAGCTCTTACCTGTCCAGCGAAATCTTATGGGGTCATCGCTTTGAGCCAGTAGTGTTTGAGGAGAAGAACCACTACAAGGTAGACTTTACGCACTTCCACAAGACTTATGAGGTCCCCTCTACACCACGCTGTAGTGCCAAAGACATTGAGGACAGCAGGTCATTGCACTCCACTGCTAATTTCTGTTACGAGAATGAGCTGGCATTCAGCAGGGAGGACGAGGAGGAGGAGGAGGAAGATGTAAGGGGAATTTTGGGGACTGAGATGGAAACCCTATCAGCCAGTCTGAACTCTGACCAGAGATCACACCATAAAGAGTCTGAGATATGATCTCTGACATGACTGACCCTGGACATTCACCTCTAGAGAATTTTATTTTAATGTAGATCCGGTCTGTCCCTTTAGTTTCAGCTTGAACTGACAGATACAAAGCAAAGCAAGTGCCAATATGAACCACTGACCCTGCTGACTTAGTGCCATAGTGCAGTCAAGGACAGGCGACATTATGTTCATGACTGTTGCTGGATGGCCTTCCTGTAGGAAAACTTGAACTAGGATTCCTTGTTTCATGCTGTAGTTTGCAGTGATAGCTTTACTGTAAGTGATAATGCAATACCGAGCTATCCTGGGTGCCAAATTTGGTCAGATATCTGCTAGGTACTTCCGGTACATTCTTTTGGTTCTGTAGACTTCCCCCTGAAAATATTTACTTATCATACACTCATCAGCACAATAATTAACAATAGATAGATTTACAATCCATTTTGTTTGGTATAACTCAAAGCAATAAGGTTGTCATTACATCAGTTTTAATATCCTAATAATCCTTGTATGTTGTAGCACTACAATCACTCATCAACATTATGAACCTCAAATCTTAAACCTACAGTTATTTTAAATATTTATTTTTTCAACATTAACACTACAAACATTGAATTGCCATTCATTTAAACTAAAAACAAAATGGCACCCAGGCTAGCAGATAGCTAGAAAACTTAGTGTCTTATATCTTCAGAAGTGTGTAAATTAATCAGTGTGTGTGTGTGTGTGTTTTAAAAGTCATTATTTTTCTAGAAACACATCGACAATTTACCCTCCACACACACAGAGCACACATCCAACTCCAAACACACACTCGTTCATGCTCAGGATGCACTCTCTTGCACAGCAGACTAAGCTCAGAGAGAAAGTTGGTTGCATCTAAGTACGACTGTTTAATTTTAATTGCACCTAAATGATGTTACAGTGCAAATGATTGAGCAGGATATCTATTATATATCTATCGTGAGCACTATACTGGATGCGTTTGAGATTCAAGCTTTATTGGAGGCTGCTGGCACGATAACTAAGAGTAACACTATCTGATTACATTTGGAGAAAAAAAAAACCATCAGGGTAACAAAAACAAGCTCCTGAAATCTAAACCAAATCAATCTCGGATATAAATATCTCCATTATTATCTCCATCATATCTCCATCATATCATGACTCCGAGATATTTACCAGGCCTTAAATACTATGAGCAGGTCTCATGGTTTAAAGGCTTATTTATGTAAAAGGGCACAGTGCAATATGAAGCCTCGATGATGATGATGATGATGATGATGATGATGATGATGATGATAAAATGCTTAAAGATAGCCCTACACTTGGGCAATGGGGACGTGTTTAAACAGTCAGCCTAACTGTGGAATATCTGAAATGTGTAAAACATGTTACACTCACCTGTGACTATGTAAGTATGTGAAAATAAGCAAATAATTGGGGGGAAATCACGTGAAAATAAACAAATCATTAAAAAAATCACACGTAACTCATTTTTAAAAAATCACATTTGAAAATAAATGAATCGTGTGTAAAACAAAAAATTCACGTGAAACTTTTTTTATATCATGTGAAACTAAATTAATCGTGTGGTTAAAAAAATTCACGTGAAACATTTTTTAAATCATGTGAAAAGGCATTATTTATTTTTTTTAAAAATCAAGACTCATTTTTCAGAACGTCACATGAAAATAAATGAATCATTGAAAAAATAGCATGCGAACCATTTTTTTAAAAAAAACAGGTGAAAATAAATGAATAATTGAAAAAAAATCACATGAATCATTTTTTAAAAATCACGTGAAAATAAATTAATTGTGTGTAAAAAAAAATCACGTGAAACATTTTTTCAGAATCACATAGTAAATGAATCGTGTTTAAAAAAAAAAACACATTTGAAAAATATGTGAAACACAATATATGACACGTAACTTGCACACGTGTAATTTTCACACGTGTATGGTGTGATTATTCACTTTCTGCAAGGGTTATCAGCAACACGGTCCCGGCTTAAGTAATCCACAAAAGTCCCACACACACTCCCAGCTACTGCAGCTATTATTGCAGTGTGCTGATGATGATCTCCCAGATACCTCACTCTCTTTTAAAAATTAGACAAAGGTCTGGGAGGGGCAGGCGGTACAAAGAGACGTGCGAAACAAAAGAGGAATAAATGAGTAGAGAGTTCACCCACTCACCCCATCTATCACTTCTCTCTGTGGGAGAAAACGAGTGTGCCTGATTAAATAAAGAAGGCATTATGTAAGATAATTTTAATAAATTAAACGTTTCACAGAGACAGATTACAACCAGCCTTGTTCTCCAAAAGAGAGGGGAATAGAGAAGAGAAAAGAGCAAAGGCAGACAAGCACCAGGCCTTCCTCATGTTCGTCCATACATACCTGTAAATCAATCTGCTATGTATGAAAACTTATCACAGCCTTGGAAAACTGGGTCATGGTAATTTAGTAACTTGCTGGCTGGGAATGCAATGATAACTAGAACATGATAACTAGATTATTAAATTCATTCCTTAAGAACTTATATTTTAGGTTTTTTTAACCAGTCACTTCTTTAGATCCTATTAGTATATGCTCACTAATATTATGACCCCTCTTAGTCAAATGACTCAAGACAATATTCAGATAAACAGACCAATTTATTAATTCCTTCATCTTCAGGGTTGGACAGGGTTGAGGTGCAATCTGGAGTTGATCCCAGGAACACTGGGCTCAAGGCAGGAATACACCCTTGATAGGACGTCGGTTTAGTTTTTCCGCCAACTGCCGTGTTTTTGGGAGGTGAGAGGAAACTGGAGAACTTGCTGGAAACTCAGACAGACATGAGGAGAACTTGCAAATCTCCACTCAAAGTAACAGTAACCCGAGCTCAGGATCAAACCAAGAGAGCTGGAGTTGTGAGATGACAATTCTATCCACAGCACAGATAAATCAAACACTAAACATGCTTTTATTTAGAGCTGTAAGTGGGATTATTTAAAATAAATGAATAAATAAAAATCCTACTCTTGCCCATTTCTGAAGGAATCCCGCCCACTTTGGTTTGCACCTGTGATCATTTCGAATGAACTTGGTATTTTTGGTTTCTCTAAAAGGTTTCATGAATACCTGAATTAATACTTACTAAAATATGAACGAATGATGAGTTAAGGCATGTACTATATGGTAAATGGACTTTTTTTTAACCTTCGCGGTTCTACAAAGCACTTTACACTGGTTCTCATTCACCCATTCACACACACACTCACACACCAATGGTAGTAGAGCTGCCATGCAAGGTTCTGGCTTGCCATCAGGAGCAACTTGGGGTTCAGTGTCTTGCCCAAGGACACTTCGGCATGTGGAGTCACGTGGGCCAGAAATTGAACCGCTAACTGCTAACCGCTAACATGCTCTACCACCTGAGCCACAGCTGGCCATTCATGAACTAATGAAGAGCTAACCTTAACTACGACATAAGTCTTATGAATTCATGCGTGAATAACGACCACTTTAAGTAAATGTTAGTACATGTTTGTTAGTTAATGTATTAATTAACACGTAGGGGGAAACTAAATCAAACACGCTCTATAAGAAAGAATACGAATTAAACGCACATCATTTCAAATTGTTTATATAATTTCCCATATGCAGCTGCGTACACAAACATCATCGGATGGCACTGGACTACTTTCGTAATTCACATTGATCCTCCTTATTATTGGTGCATCTTTCTACGTTCGATCAGGAGGATCCGTTGAAATTATGAAAGTAGTCCAGCGCCATCCAATGATGCAGTAAATATGCCGCGTCCAACACACTCCCACTCCAACTTGCTTCATCCTACAAGTTTCATATTTGACTCGCCACTTCTGCAACCGTTTTTATTTTGGTCCCATCGTCTCCGTCTCCATCGCCACTTCTAAATTGATCCACTCTAGTTAGCAATGTCTTGTTAATCGAACAAGAACAGATGAAGGCTGCATATGGTTATTAGAAGGTTATGTGGATTTGTACAGAGAATTTGCTTATGAGTGTCTCTTACCCACACATTTCCACATGACATTTCCCGCTGGTGTTGGGCAACCATCTGTGAAATGATCCTGAAATAACATAATCATAATCAGAGACAGATGCATTACCAAATGTAAAGCCCATGAAAGTAGCCACACTGTAAAAGCTACTACAGAGACAATCACTCCGACACAAAGCCTGTATCTCTACAAAAATTAAGCAAAGGTTTAAGGGGGATTTCAAGTCACACGGTATAAGAGATTATATGTCTATGCATATTCATTATAATATGCATGTAATAGATAAAAATAGACATTTAAGCTATCTGGAGGAGGGGGATAAATAAATATTAATGAATACAGTGTGAGGTTTAATCACTGAGTCTCGTAATCTATCCATCTCATACTATGACTGGTTTAGACTCATATGTGCATGTGCCAAATCCAAGTGGTCACTTCCTATTTCTATACTCTTCTATTATTTACAAATTGCTATCTCTGAACATTTTGACACAGTAATGATGTAAAAACCACACTGAAATATGCAACATGTAAGAAAGCAAGATTTAGAGTTAGAAATGGAAGTCATTCTGGATTTCAGATTAGTTTGTAAAGCATAAAGGTAAAAACATAGTGTTCTTTGGTACAAAATTGAACGTTCAAAAATGAACCCAAAGGTCACATGATTCACGTGATATAATGCATGGACAGTAGTTCATCTCTCTTTGTCTTTTCTTATGATTGAAAATAACAGTCATAGATGTCTTCCTTCAGATTTTAAGGTGTACATATTTACCTTTGTATTTTAAGAGCCATCTGAAAATACACTGGATGCAAAATGAGGTCTGAAATTAAACAGGATGTGATCAACCTGAGAAAGATGGTGCATTTGTGGCATTTGTTTCTTTGTGACCGTTAACATCTGTAAATGTGTGTGTGTCACATGGTTACATAAGATGTTTACCCTGAGAGACTGAATCCCCTTCCCAACTCTGGTGCTGCTGAATACTTAGCACAGTATAGAGTACACAGTGCCCTTCACTAATATTGGCTCCCTTGGTAAATATGAGCAAAGAAGGCAGTGGAAAATTGTCTTTATTGTTTAATCTTTTGAACCCTTTCCAGAACCTTCAAATTAATCCGAACCGTAGAATCTGTCACTATTTTCAAAAAACAGTTAAAGACCCACCTCTTTTGTGAGCACATAACTAACCCCTAAAATGCCAGCCCCACATTATAAAAAAAAACTTTCTCTGGCTCTTACACCTCTACTCTGCGCACTTTGCTTTTCAAGAACTCAATTATAAATCTTGTATGGTAGCACTACTTGTATTGTTCTCCGCTTGATATATCGCTTTGCTTGTATTTC
>JANDJT010000102.1:5639118-5655760 GCA_024331685.1 Stegophilus panzeri | reverse complement strand
CCGTTGTTACCCAGATGAGGATGGGTTCCCTTCTGAGTCTGGTTCCTCTCAAGGTTTCTTCCTCATATCATCTTAGGAAGTTTTTAGGCATAAATTCACACACTTAAAATATGTATCCTGTGTTTATATGTTTCTGTAAAGCTGCTATGTAAGCGCTATACAAATAAAATCGAATTAAATTGAATTGAATTAACGAGTACTGAAGGTTAAAAAGAAAACGCTAGGAGTAAAAAGATACTGAAGTTTCTGAGTTAGTCAAGTATCTTCCACCCCTGATCTGTTCTGAATAATATAAAGGTCCCTAACTCACAACAACAACATGAATGAATTCATTAATACTAAGCTTGTGCTTAAGCAATAAGACACTTTGCAAGTGAATAGCTACTGTACATCTGGAACGTCTCATTTGCCTCACATGATACGCCCTACATGTAGACCATATTGCTAGTTGATAAAATAATTGTCTCTGATATTGCCCACTCACAGTATTAGCCCTGATGTATCCGGTCAACAACTCTCTCCCACTCGACCCGCTCTCTCACCATCAACCCTACAGTGATTAATAGCTTATCTATCATCTTATCCTTTATTTTTGTGAACACATTTAATTGTTTATAAATCAACACATAATACATTTGTCTGGTTCATCTGTGTTTAATGAGACTCCACTGACTCCATAGTCATCGGAATCCCGCACATGCAGTTGTCCGTGTCCATCAATTACAGATAAAGTGCGACATCTACTGGTGCAAAAGTAGAAATAACAGCTTTAGCCAAAAGCCAAGTGTAACGGAAAAGCATAGTCTTCATACAGGTCAAGTAATGGAGTTAGAAATTAATAGTAGCTACGGCACTACATACTGTATCATACATAGACTTGTAAAATATACATCAAATGTGTCAGCAAAGCATTGATGGAGATTGTTACTAAAAACAACCGCGGAGTTGAATTCTCATATCTGATTGGTCAGAAGGGGTTAGGTTTAGATAACAGCAGCTGTGACAGTAGTTCCGGCTGTAATTCAAATCAGAGGTTTATATTAACACACTTGTTCTAATATGTTACTATTGCTATAGAAACAGCTAATTGACAGGGACCACATCTTCAAAGCCTAATAATAAACAAATTAAAATATGTGCTGTAATTTAACAAAGAAGAAATTGTGTAATCATTGATATGGTGAAGTTTTCTGTAAAGAGACTTTTATTTAAGATTTCTGGAAGGAGTCTCCAGTGTCAGTGCTTTGTAACGGTCAATATTTTCTGTGAAAGGGAAAGTCTTTAAGACAGAAGACTTTCTGGCTTTCTGGTTTCTCTGTAAAAAGCTTAAGATAAAGAAAAAAAAATAGTGGTGGGAAGTGGTGGCTTAGTGGTTAAGGCTTTGGGTTACTGACCAGAAGGTCAGGGGTTCAAGCCCTGGTGGTACCAAGCTGCCACTACTGGGCCCTTGAGCAAGGCCCTTAACCCTCTCTGCTCCAGGGGTGCTGTATCATGGCTGACCCTGTGCTCCAACCCCAACTTCCTGGAAGAAAAGAATTTCACTGTGCTGTGACCAATAAAAACTTATCATGATAACAGGAAGTGACTTGTTCTTATACTTCTTACACAATGTTAACTGTAACTGTAACTACAAATGGTTAAAAGGTATGACATGGTGATTAATACAGTAAATAGGGAAATTGCCATTTTATAAGAGAAACCAATCTGAGCATGCTGTTATTGTTTTATAGGCCTGCATCACACCACGCCTGTAACAGCACATTCCTTATATAAAATACTTTTTTGGCACAATGGAAGTAATTAAGCTACCAAACAAATCAAGTCTGAATCTGATTTTTAGACTTGAAAAAATAACTCAAAGAATACATTTGATTTAGTGTTTTCTTACTATCCAGCTCCAATGTATTATATAACATTGCATACTGTTGCTGCATAAAAGGAGGACAGAATGTGGGGATGATTCCAAGGACACAATGGGAATAAACTTGAGTATACAGGGACCCAAGAAGACCCTGGGGAATGAAAATGTTCTGGATCAGTGAGCCAAAATTCCCATTGGAGGCCCTGGATGCATCCATCTGTCATTGCTTTGACATTCATTTGTGATGCCATGAGCACTGTTTTGATTATTCTACAAATTCACATAATACTCAGATGTTTGGATTAGAGCTGGGAATGTTGAGGTCTGATGAGGAGGTGCTTCTGGATGAAGGGTCCTCTGCTTTACACTGGTTGTAGAAGAGTGTCCTTTGCCAGTAGTTTGCTTTATAAGTATATAATTACTGACTATTTTCCACATGTCGCTACGCATCCCTTCACTGGATAGGACCAAAGTGAGTGGCACTAGTACAGCAGGTATTCTGAGGTTTTAAACACTGTGTGCATTTACAAGCACATCTAAATTGTTTACTACTGACCAGTTGGCTTTGAAGTCTGCTGCAAAGGAGTATGTAAAGGTTTTATCACTTGCTTTAAGACTGAGGTTTTATTCACAATTTTGGCTTGTAGATCATGCTCAGCATCTTCTCTGCGCATTAATAGAGTATGAGCATATTAGATATCCTTCAACTAAGAGTGAGAATATAATATTATATAATAAATATAATAGAATATAAATGACAAAATTTCCCCTTGGGGATCAATAAAGTACTCTCTGTCTCTATCTATCTAATGCGACTAGTGGCATTACTAGAGATATGTTCAGACAGTATTCTAGGAAGTTCCATTAAATATTTAAATGATTATCCTTTATCCCCACATGAGCAAAAGACAAAGCAGAGAAGATTAATTGTAGCCACAGTGGCCCTGAGGGAACAAATAAAGGAAGAGGGATGGGAGTTTCACCCACTGAGGTACTGAAGGAGTCAGGTCATAGGGAACAAGAAACTGTCCCAGAAACATGAGCAAGGCACCAGGGCAGGTTACATTAAATACACATCACGTATACTGTCTGCATTTGAATAAACTCGATTTCAGATTTAACGCAAACAAACAATACAATCAATTTGGGTTTACAATGACTGAGCAGGGGGCACAGTGAGTTAGTGGTTAACACGTTCGCCTCACACCGCCAGGGTTGGGGGTTCGATATCTGCCGCTGCCCTGTGTGTGCATGTTCTCCCCGTGTTGTGGGGGTTTCCTCCAGGTACTCCGGTTTCCTCCCCCAGGTTAAAAACATGCATGGTAAGCTGACTGGCCTGCCCACAGTGTCCGTATGAATGGGTCTGTGTATGTGATTGTGCCCTGTGATGGATTGGCACCCTGGCTAGGATTCACCCCACCTTGTGCCTGAGGCTCCCTGGGATAGGCTCCAGCTCATACAGAGTTATTTATGACTAGGAAATGGTTATTTGCAAACTTGTGCTAAACTTGTGAAATCTCAAAACAGCTTATGGCCATTTGCAAGGTTTTTTTTTTTATTATTAATATCTTCTAATATTAATTGCACTAAAATGAGTGAAGGTTTAAAAGCTTTTTTACATACTGCAGGTTTTTTTTTGTTTTTTTTTAATTAATATCAGTGTTAAAACTGCCAATACTGTGTCAAGAAACTTTCATCTTCAGAGCATCTATTCTGTCTAATACATGGGGGGGGTTGGTGCACAACATTTTTAAAAAAGTGGCCATGTTCCACCAGCAAAGCAACTGTTTCCCACAGGATTGCATGTAATGCCTGTACTGGCGAGTGAGTGAGTGAGAGAGAGATTTTAATTTTTTTTAATTAAAAATAAATAAATAAAAACCAAACACCACCCCTAGTGTGAAAACAGCCTGAGACTGAATGAATAAGGTTTCTGTTCTTGAAGCGTTTTCAGAGAAATGCGTCAAAACATGTGTGTGATAACTGAATATATGCTACAGATGTGGTTGAAAAAACACCTTTGACTTTGTATTTGGAAAGAGGCAGGGAATGAGAAAGATCATCAAAGAACTACACAGCCTTCTGAAGAGGTGTACAAATGACTTACAACACATTTAGCATTTAAAAAAATAAATAAATAAATAAATAAATAAATAAATAAATAAATAACTTTTGATTTTATTTAGAAAAAACACTCAATTCAAGCAGTAGTTACATTTTAAATGAACTAAAAGTGCTATAAAAATAAATTATAGCAAATATGTGACAACATATTTAACATACCAGGAACAGAAGGGACAGACCAAAGAAAGATCTCCGCATCATAATATACAAAATCACAAATAAAATAAAAAAAATAAACCCATTACCTTTATGTATAAATATTAAATTAAGCCCATATACAAGACACAAAAATTGTGAAAAAAAAGTGCACACATAGAGACACAGAGATCTTTCTATTTGCCGCCCGATTCAAAAAGCTTCATTCTCTCCTGGAAAGAGAGACGCTCCCTCAGACTCTGAGAAGAAAAACAGAGAAAAAATCATTTCATTCTCTTGTTACGAACATATTTCTTACATTTTCTGCTCAACTACTGTTCAGGGTTCTAACCTTGGATCTGCTTGGTTGTTTTGGTTCAGTACGGTTCTTCAGAAAGTCAGGATTACTTCTTGACTTCATCACATCTAAAAACACACAATGTTAGCGTGTTTCATTGGAGGGGCGCGCACAAGTTTACGAGTGCGTTTACTCACCAGAACTTTGGCTCGGTCGCCCGTAAGTCTCGGCACTGCGCTTAACACAGGCAGATTGACATCTGAAGCCCGAAACACTCGACTCGTTCATCAGCTTCTTACAATGCTGAAAAACACAATCTAATAAGAATCCATTTTATCAGCGCAGCTACAGAGTTCAGGAGGTCAAAATGAAGAAGAATCAATATTACTCTGTTTGTAGCCTGCAGCTCCTCTTGTAGTGATCTGATCTCTTGCTTCAGACACTGAATTTCTGACTCCTTCACTCGTAATGCCACCTAAACACACACGTGCAGTTTGTTCATTTTTCATTTTCAACCTTATGTCTAATCTATGAACTCGGATCAGGGACTAGGCAAAATAATAGTCCAATTCAAAAACTCAAACTCTCATAAAGCATGTATTAATCACCAAAATCATGTTTGCCATTGCCATAAATTTCAGAATGGTTACAAAATCATATGCTATATTTTTAATAAACACTATTATAACCATGCATTTTTTCCCCAAAACAGTTTCTTGTTATTGTTAACTATTGTAAGAAATAATGACTTCCTCTTACATTATCCAGACCACTTTAAAGTCAGGATGTGTATGCTACTGTTTTTATGAACCATGTATTACCCATCTGGGGGGGGATATTTTGTCAAAACGTCCAACTCCCAAATGTGAAGTGTCAATATCAGTGAATCAAAAGTAGCTCAGTTTGGTGGCAAAATTGTGCAAGTAGCAACCTTGGCCCCGACCCTATGTCCTGAACTGTCTGTATATACTTGGACTTAGTAGACTAAGCAAAAATACTGTTGCTACCCCAAAGTTGATTTTCCAAGAATAACTCATCCCCAAGTGCTTTATTCCACTTGGACAAGTGCAGTTTCCCAATGCTTTTGTTTATTATTTTATTAAAAAATTGTCATACTTTTCATTTCTTTAAAGTTACACTTAAAGTTGTAGATTATCTCTAACAGGTATAAGCAGTCATTCCCTCAACAGCCTCTCATTTGACGTTAATAAGACAACACAAAACAAAAACGTAGCTTGGCAGGTCAAGAAACTGCAAAATGCAAAGCCCTCTAATGCAACGCTCTAGTGTTACAAAGTGCTGAAACTGGAGACTCCTTCCAAAAATGATAAATAAATAAACATCTCCTCATAGAAAGACTCCTGTGTAATTTGTTGCTATAGAAATAGACAACATTAGAACAAGCACATTAATATAAACCTGTGATGTTCTTTATAGCTGAACTGTCCAAGCCCACCTTCTGACCATATTTGAGTATCCAACAGTGCTATGGTATAATTACCATGGAAACTTATAAACTATTCTTCACCGTATAGCAAGTGTGTGTAGTAAATGACAATAATTTTACCTCCAGCTGAATCACATCTTTGCCCTGAGATGGCTCGGTTTGTTCTACTCCGCCAGTCACACATGAGTGCATTAGGGAGAGTTCTGCCACCAAGCGCTTATTTAGCTCCTAGGACACAGACACACACACAGACACACACACAGACACACACACAGACACCTCCCTTTACTAGACATGGTGGTGGTTCCAATTGCTTCAGAGAACCAGGAAACCTTTTTAAAAAGGCCCAAACTATGACATAACCAGACATACAAGTTTACTAATCTACAACATATAAATAATGTTAATATTCCTTACTATAGTATAACTACGGAGGATTTTCCAGGTTGTAATTTTGCCTTTGAGAACATATTTTACCATCCAAAATCCTTCAGAATTAAATACACTGCACAAGATATTGTCTTGTAACCTGTTATTGGTCACAGACTCTTACCTTGCCTTGAAAAGGACTAAAGAAGACAAGCAGCTGTCCAGCATGAACTGTGGATGTGTGGATGTAAATGTGTTGTCTGATAATGAAGAATTTACTTGATTGCGTGTGTGGAATTCCTGGTTGTCTCTCTCGACAGAGCTCAGGGCTTGTCTCTCTGCCTCTAGGGCTCGATTCAGGTGTGCATTCTCCAGGCATTTCTGAGAGTACTGCTCAGACAGCACCTCCAGTTCCCTGTGTAGTGAATCCAGCTCGTCTCTGAACACCACAAACACAAAAGACTCCAGAATTTCCAAACATTTCATGACAAAACATTCCTTGATAAATATTCCTTTGAGCATTCAATAATACATTTAGATAATTTTTTAAAACGCAAATCATTTGCCAAACAAAAGGAATGTAAATGCACACACACACACACTTACTTAAAATGGGCACGCAGCTTGTTGAGGTCTGTGCTGGCTCCATTCTGCTGAGCTTTTTGACTTTTCTCCAACTCCTCCTTATGAGCTTTGCGCATGGCCTCAATGGCTACAATGCACACAATAAATCAATATCCATATAATGCACAGATATGAATGCATCACCCTTAAAGGTGGCACTAGAAGACTATGTCCCCAGCATAGCGATCAAATTAACAATCAAAACAATGGAATTATTAACCAGTAAAGTGGAATTATAAACCAGCAGAGATAAGTTAAAAAAAAAAAAGGGAGAAGAATGAACATTGTCTGACAGTGTGCTGTGCACAAGTACCCTCATCAAAGAGCATTGACCAACCCAGTAAGCAAACGGTGCCTTCTGGGTGGACACACTAACAAGTCCAAGGTATTAACACTGACAAACACGGTCTTGAACATCAACACTGAGCCTGCGTTTGTTCCCATCTACCCAACTCAGCAATGAGCATTATGAAATTGGTTTCATACCTGCAATTGTGGCATTGGTTTCTTCCTGGAGTACTCGTTCTTTCTCTTCCAGCAGCTGTTCCACCTCTATCTGGTGTTGCCGCTGCATCTCCTCAATCACCCTCTGATGACTCTGCTCCATGCTGCTGAAGCCAAGTTCACAGGTAACCTAACACACAAGCAGGGATACATACACAAATACACACAATAATGCAACTCAGAACAAATCCCACAGACTGTTTCTGGACTGCAAAGCAATTGTTCTACATTTTAATTGGATTATTCACAAGGTTGCTTAATGTACCAATATTATCACTCATTTAGGTGAATTTAACACATTGAAAATCACATTGAGGCAAGATGCAGCATTAGAGAAACTAATCCAATCTCCATGCCAGAAAAATGTAGTAAGTACCTCTACAAATGAGTACCTTCAGTGTCTCCAGTTCCTTTTCATAGGCCTGTCTCAAGGTGTTTGCATCTCCCCTGCGAATCTCATCTTTCAAGTATCTAATCTGTAGCTCCAGCTCACTGATTCTTTCCTTCATAGAGGTCACAGAAAGTTTGCCATCTCCATTACTGGATTCTTTGGTGGTCACAGTCTGTGACTGGCTCTGAGTGAAGTATCCATGGAGACGTGTCATCTCTTCTTCATGGATTTGCTGAAGCTCCTGGAGATTTTTCTCAAATGTCGCCTCCAGTTGCTGCACTTCTTGTCCCTTTATCTGGGCATCTGTCTCAGCTGAGACGCGCGCCAGCTCGGCCACCTCTATGACCACACGATCCTCACGCAGCTTTTCCTCATGGCGCTCAGCCTGTTCTTGCAACAGGCCCTCCAGTCTGTGGCACTGGCACACAGCCTGCTCCCGCTGATCTTGCAAGAGACGCACTTGCCGCTGCAGAGTCACGTGTAGTCGGCTTGTCACGTATGCCAAAATGGCCTGGAACAACACAGTCCGCAGGAGTACTGGAGAAAGATCAGACAGTGCACCTGCATCTTCATCCAAAGGATGCAGCTGCTTGGAGAGGGCTTGAAGAGAACGCGCCTGTGCTTGCAGCTCCACTACTAGACTGTCTTTGTCCATTTCTCCTGGGCAGTACCCCACCTTTTCACCTTGCATCTGTTCCTTACATGGCACCAGTTCAGGTAGGCTGAAATCAGATAGCCAGAGTCCTGTGTTAGAACTGGTTTCTTCTTTGGTATCAAGTGGTGTAACATCAGACCCAAGATAGAATGGGGGATTAAAGGCCTGTGACCCATGCGCTTCATCTGGGCTGTGTAGGTGGTTTGTGTATGTGAGGTATGCTAGTTCTGCTTTCATACACAACCTATAGACCTCACACTCATCCAGTGAGCATCCTGCCTCACCCATCTCCTGATAGTAAGAAAGCAACTGTAAGTAGTTCCTTGTGACTGGTCCTTCATGCCTCCCATCATAAGCTTCTCTAAGGGCCTTGGTCTGGGATTGCAATTCTGAAAGCCCCTCTAAGAGGTGTTTGCTGGGATGCTCTAGTGCAGAAGCCATCCTCTGGATGACCAATGCTTCTAGGGACAGCATCCTGCTAGTCATCCCTTTAGATAACTCCTTCTCTGGACTTGTACATTCTTCTTGCAAGGCTTCCTGGAGATCAAAGTTAAGCATCTTATTAGTAGCAATCTTTTCCAGCAGGATCCCACAATGTTTTCCATCTGGGTTGTCACCTCTACTACCTGGCCCCAGTGACTCACTGGGTATCTGCACATTCCAATGATCATCAACTTTACAAGCATTAACCTCATCACCAAGTTTTTGCTGCTGTTGTTGGAGATGCACAGTGATCTCCTGAAGCCTCTCCTCTGTGTCACACAACTTGCTCTCCAACGCCTGTATGACAGAGATTACTTGTTCTGATTCATCTCCCTGTGTAACTGGTGGTTTCTCCAAATAACCATACCCAAAATTCTTGGCCGTCTCCCAAGTGCATGGGCTCTCCTGAAGATGGAGCTTGGCATCTTTCAGCCATGTGTGTTTGGTCTTTTCCAGAGTCGCACCCGAGCAACCCATTTTGAGAAACACTTCTTGCAGCTCCCGCTCCTTCCTATTAAGCTTTTCTTCTTGCTGCTCCAACTGGATTCTAAAGCGCTCTTCACATAGCCTCTCGCAGTTTTGCAGTGTTCCACGCACAAACTCCAACTCCTCACATACTTGCTCGTATTTATGCTCCAGATCATAGTACAGCGTCTCCTCATTCTGAAGCCGTGCCTGCAACCTACTCAACTCGCCATCCGATTCACCTAGCTGGTTCTGCAGTTCTTGGCACTTTCTCTCTAACTGCTCCATTATGCCCCTTGTTGGCATCTTTTGCAGCATCATGTCTGTTTGCATAAGCCGCTCCTCCAGTTCCTTCCCCCGCTTCTCTGCATGCTCAAGACTATCGCAGAGACTTCTCCTCTCCCTTTCCTGACTCTCCTCCAGGAGGCGCAAGTGTTTCTGTAGGCAAACATCTTTCAGAGCCTGTGCCTCCTCTGTAGCCTTCAGACGTCCTGAAACTTCTTCCAAACAACTTTGCAATTCCTCCAGCTCATTCTCTCTTTCCCTCAGGGTGGCTTCAGTTTGCCGCAGTTTTGACTCTGTTTCATGTAGGCGATCCAGACTGTCACTCAACTCAGTCTGGAGGCGGGCCTCAGAGTGTTTATACTGCCTCCCTTCTCTCTCACTTCTCTCATACATGGCCTTCAGTTCCCTGTGGAGTGTTTGAAGCTCCAGCTCCCACTGCCACTCTGTTTGCACTGACAATGAGGAAAATGTGACTGGTAATGGTGAGGTGTAAAGATCAGTCTGAAACAGACCAATATTCCTAGTTTATTAAGCAGCAACAGAGTCAGAAAGTATTAGCATACATATACAGTAGCTATGAATAGAGATGTGTGATACTTGAATGAATAGGCAATAGAATATAAAATATTTTATAAGCATTTGGATGCATCATAATATTTAGGTTTGGTAATGCAGAAATTAGATTTTTATTTAACATCTAAATTAAACATTTACATTCTTGTTAAATCATTTAGAATTATAAATAAATAAATAAATAAATAAACAAAAACGAATACATCCAATTTGTCGTTTGGTTTGAACTCTTAAATGTTCAGTGTAAAACAGAGTTTCTAGGTCCAGGTAGAACCCCTTTAGAAAGGTAGAGACATTGACCAGCAAAAGAACCCTTTAACAAGTTTAGGGACAAAAATATAACTACAGTGCTGTATATCTGTGAGTGGCAAAAGTATATGAACCTTTGCTTTCAGTATCTGGTGTGACCTCCTTGTGGAGCAATAACTGCAACTAAACATTTCCGGTAACTGTTGCTAAGTCCTGCACATCAGCTTGGAGGAATTTTAGTCCATTCCCAAGTACAGAACAGCTTCAACTCTGGGATGTTGGTGGGTTTCCTCACATGAACTGCTTGCTTCAGGTCCTTCCGTTTCTATGGTATTAAGGTCAGGACTTTGACTTGGCCATTCCAAAACATTAACTTAATTTTTCTTTAACCACTCTTTGGTAGAACGACGTCTGTACTTCGGGTCATTGTCTTGCTGCATGACCCACTTTCTCTTGAGACTTCATGGACAGATGTCCTGACATTTTCCTTTAGAAATCGCCGGTATAATTCAGAATTTGTTGTTCCGTCAATGGCAAGCCGTCCTGGCCCAGATGCTGCAAAACAGGCCCAAACTATGATACTACCACCACCACCACCACGTTTCACAGATGGGATAAGGTTCTTATGCTGGAATGCAGCGTTTTCCTTTCTCCAAACATAACGCTTCTCATTTAAACCAAAAGTTCTATTTTGGTCTTATCCATCCACAAAACAAATTTCCAATAGCTTTCTGGCGTGTCCATGTGATCTTTAGCAAACTGCAGAGGGGCAGCAATGTTCTTTTTGGAAAGCAGTGGCTTTCTCCTTGCAACCCTGCCATGCACACCATTGTTGGTCACCATCACACTTGGAGTGATCTTTGTTGGTCGACCACTCCAGGGGAGGGTTTTGAATTTCCTCTGTTTGTACAAAATTTGACTGTGGATTGGTGGAGTCCAAACACTTTGGAGATGGTTTTGTAACCTTTTCCAGGTTCCAGGTTTGATGAGAGTCAACAACTCTTTTTCTGAGGTCCTCAGAAATCTCCTTTGTTTGTGGCAGGATACACTTCCACAAACATGTTTTTTTAAATAAAACAGGGTGCTCAGTTACACCTGATTTAAATCATTGGGATGACAAACACCTGACCCTAATTTCACCTTCAATCTAACTGCTAATCCTAGAGGTTCACATACTTTTACCACTCACAGATATGTAATATTGGATCATTTTCCTTAATAAATTAATGACAAAGTATAATATTTTTGTCTCATTTGTTTAATTGGGTTCTCTTTGTCAACTTTAAGGACTTGCGTGAAAATCTGATGACGTTTTAAGTCATATCTATGCAGAAATATAGAAACTTCTAACAAACTTTCAAGCACTACTATATAAACTAAATCAACTCTGTTACTATGAGATGCAATAAATTCAATCAGTGTCAGAAAAATGTAAATAATGTTCCAGCTAGTATCCTTAGGCACAACTGACGTGGTGCTGGCATACATGGTGTCCTATGTATGGAGACTTTTGGGACACCCTGTAGTTTATATCAATTTATTTGTTCAATTCAAATGAGTAACAATTTCTCTCAAGAGAGAAAATATTCTAGCTAGAAACTCTAGCTACGAACTCAGAATGCAGGTACCTCTTTCTTCTCTTCCATCTGTGCATTAGAAAGGTCATTAAAGAGATCCACAGTGTCAACCTCTGCAGTCTTCTGGTCACTTGGTTTACTGGAGGCAATACTGGATCTCACCATGAGCGGTGAGGAGTCTGCAGGCATCGTAATGTGTGGAGCCTGGCCCGTCTCAGTATGCACCACCGTGATGGAGCTTGCGGCAGGTTCTTCAGGAGACGACGCAGGTGCAGGGGGTATGGAGTCACAACAGTCAAACTCTGATTCTATTCCCGACTGCCTGCTGAGTGTCTCCCTTTTCTTCCGCATGTGACTAAACTCAGCCCAGTCAAAAGTTTTGTAACGCCCCTCTCTTCGACGTTCACGGACACTGCTCCTCTTCTCCTCCTCCTCTGAACGTGAGGAGTTTGAAGCAGAGGGGAATTTACATTTAGAAACCATACCCACTGGCACCTTTTGAGGAAGAGAGCTGAAAAAGAATGAAAAAAGTTCAAGGTTATCATTTCATAACTTTGTATGTGTAGCATGACGAAAAGGAATTGGGCAAAAATAAAGTGGCATCAGCTATGAGTTAATTATGAAAGCTAAAATATTGCCTTCTTATCTTCCTGTTTCTAACCAACTGAGGTTTTTACCATGTGACATCAGGGGCAACAGATGTCTGAACATTCTTCATGACTGCCTGAATCCAGTTCCGGCGAATCCCAGATGTCATTGCACAGAGTGTAAAAACTCCATCTTTAGTCTGAAAGAAGTTCATAGACATGATCCAACCAAATAGTAGCACTTTTACTGTATTTTCGAGGGATAATGTACTAGCGATTAATAACTCCAACGTTAAAATGGGGAGATTGTAATCCGTAAAGGTTGGCAGGTCTGCGGTTCGTCCTATGGAGGCTGTTCTGGTAGGGTTCAATTATGTTTCTGATTTATCTTTTCTGTTTAATACTAAACATTAATGATCAATCCAAGATGTTATTACTCGCGCAAAAAAAAAACAAAAAAAAAAAAAACCCCAACCCACACGATAAGTTTTTCCCCGGTTGAGTCCGTTGTCATTATACAGTACGAGAGCGGCTTCTAGAGGCATAATTTATTTTTTTCCAAGTGTTTGGTTTTTTTTTTTTCTATTTTGGATGTCTCTATTTTTATTTGCTATTTGGGGTGTTACTATTTGGTTGTACATATTTTATTTACTGTAATATTTATTAATAGTTTATATTCATGGTACAGTCAGTACTGTTTATGTTTGTAATAAAGTTAATCAATATTTTACTTTAAGTTTTCATTCGGTAACAATTTTAAAAACCAAATCGGTTGATTCTTCGGTTATCGTCAGGTACTGCCCGATTTAGTTATCAGTATCGGTAAAATCCACTATCGGTCAACCTCTACTGTGTATGAGGAGTACTTGCATGAATTTGAAAGCCATAGTTCCTCTGCACAGGAAAGTCTGTGATGTCATAACAAGTGGACAGGTTAATCTCACCATCCAGATCTGCAGCCTGCAACAAATAAAGTCTGATCTCTAAGCACTAGTGGACACCAGGTAATCTGTAGAAGCCAAAATATTGCATCATATGCAAAAAATACCTCTTCAGCAACTGAGTCCCTGTAGAATCTTAAACTCTGGTTAGTAAGAACAAACCAATGCTTCCTCCACTGGAATATGAGGAAGAAAAAACAAAAACACATCACACCATTTTAACTGTGAGAGACATTTTTCCGATATCATCATACATTCCGTTTACCTTTCCATCTTCTCCCAATCTCGTCATCCATCCCTTCTTAAAATTTAACAGGTCAGGCTGAGGGAAGGATAGACAATCACCACATGGATAACACTTGCTTGTTTAAGTTCAGCATCAGTGCGGTGTTTTGTTGGCTGTACCCACCGTAGGAGTGTGTTCAGCCAGATTGCGCTCCAGTGATTTGGAGCGTCGACAGGTGGAGGCAGAGACACCAGATGCACCGTGACCACGAGCAAACGCCTGCAGAAACCAGTTCAGAATGAACCTTCTCTGAAGCTAAATCATGATCTGACCAGAATCTCAAACAAGTTGTAAACGTGCATGCGAGATACCCGTGGTGTGCGGTGGTTTGTGCGCTTGTCTTGATCATATTCTGCAGCAAAGCAGGTAGTTATTGATGAAGCGGAACACAGCTCACTGGCAGGTATATGCATCCCATTTTCCTGCTCAAACTGACTAATCGCCTGTGATCGCCTGAAACAGACAACAAAATGGTTTTCTAATCATATATAAAATCAACAACAGGGGTGTGCTCTAAAGAAGAAGACAGTCCTCTATAAAGGGTCGGCACATTTAAGAATTTTATATAGGAAGAGTTAGAGAGCGTGACATGGAGCAAGTTAACGTGTACCACATTGTTGTTGATTGCTTAATTGCGATTGTTGATTAGTTTTCTATAACATCACAGCTCGGATGATACTCCCATAATGTGTTATTGCGTCTGTAGCAGCGGTTCTTAACCTGGGGTCACAAAGTGATAGAAGGGGTCTTCTCCACAGATAAGCCACGGGTGGATATTTGGATATCCGTGCACACCAAAGACCGACAACTGAGTGACGTGGCAGTGAAAAAAAAAACCTCTCCCATTCGCATTGACATGTCTGCGAGGGTGGTTTTTCAGCAGCATTGGTATACAAGAAGAGCAAGTATAGAGCCAGACTCATGGTTGAAGATAGTTTGCGTCTATTTCACAGCCCTAATCAGCCACAACTGTCCCGCCTCGCATCCTCCATCAAAGCCCAACCTTCCCAACGAGTGATTTACGCATGGGAGTGGGGTTAGGGTCGCAAAACATTCTTAAAAAGTGAGTCACACTCACGAAAAGGTTAAGAACCGCTGGTCTATATTAACAACATACAAGGACTTACAAGTTCATTTAAAAGGTGAACTCGCCACAAACAGATCTACAAAAAAGTTTGTAATTGATGATATGGTGATGGTTCATTTATTTAGTATATCTAGAAGGCATTTCCAGTGACAGTGCTTCATAAAAGTCAAAAGGAAAGCTGCACATTGGGGTTTGCACCATGGGATAGCCTTCTGATGGATTTGTGATTTTTTTCCAATAGCATGACAAGTTACAAGGTTTTCTTTTTTGTGGATATTTTGCAACACTTAGCAAAACTATAAATGAATTAAAAAGCACAACATTTCACATAACACGGGCAAATTGCTGTGGTGTTTTAGTAAAGCTGTTTGGGAACAGAAACTCCACTTCACATCACGCTGCGTTGGGTTTTATTCCTTGTGAAATTAAGCAGATGCAAGGAGATACCTGGTTTACAACCAGACACAATCAATGAAGCATTTTAACAAGAAGAGTTATGCAAACTGGAAAACTGTGGCAAAAGACAAACGCTTAAATAAATACACCTTAAATTCTTATGAAAGCAGACATACTTGTTACAGAGCAAGTCTATTCACAGTGACAATCATTTCACCCTTGAGCTTTGTGCAAGCCTTGCTGCTGTTCGATCACGTGATTCCCATTTTACCAACATCTCTCAAACTGCATAACAAGCCAAGAAAGAAACAGCCAAAATAAATCATATGCTAACTATATTAAAGTAGTAAAGCAGGATTTAGTGATCGAAAAAATATATGCAAAATCACAGAAAACTCAGCAGGACCTTGCAATTTTTCAAAATTACAGCAGATTTTCTGCAGATTTGGGCCAAGACGCGTCATGTGATGTCATCACAACATGCATTCAGCCAAAGCCCTCTTCGATTTACGTGCATCGAACACGAGTACAGCTAAAAAGGTCTCATTTCCCAAAACAACCCTCTAAAATCCTGTACAGACTGGTAAAATACTACACATTGATAAAGATCATTATTAATAAGGCATTAAATATTGCTTAAAAGGATTCTAGATGGCGTTTTTGATGCAGGTGTCATCAGTAAACAAGTGGCGGCTACTTCTCTTACCTGCGCTGCTTTCCGAACAGACGGTACACCTCTTCTCTTCCAGGACTGTGTGTTCTGTGCGTTTCACCTCTTTCACGCCTGAGCAAATGGGATCCTGATGCATGTACCTGATGCTGTCCCTTCTCTTCCATTAGACTAATTATCTGTCCCTCCCAATCGCCTGATCACACATTCAAATCCACTGTTAGCAGGTCTCAGAGAACCGAGCCTGGGTAACAGAAGTTGGGTAGTGGAGCTCACGGTATAAAGTAGTGGATGGGTGAGACGTTCACACCTGTAGTCCTGGTCAGGGCCTGTCTGTGTGTCCTCAGCATCAGATCTAGTTTTCTCCAGAGAAGAATAGCCACTCTCTATGCCCTCACGGCTGTTAGATGCTGAGAGAGTGAAAGAGGCAAAAGGGAAATTAGTTCAGGCATTTCAGCCCAAGTGCACATTTTCCTGGCAAATCAGCAGGAAGGGCTGCCCGAACATCCTGCAACACGAAGACAAATAGCTAGCGACGACATACTTACAGTGAGCATCAGCATCTTTACATCAGTAAATTATCCTGATTGAACAGACAATGTGCTGTAAATGGATACAAAGACAAATTTTTATAT
>JANDJT010000102.1:5545813-5570813 GCA_024331685.1 Stegophilus panzeri | reverse complement strand
CTTAAAGAACTATTGTTCCTGCTTGGTTAACATGTTTGTCTTGTACCTCTGGGGTTGGGGGTTTGAACCCCACCTCCACCTTGTGTGTGGATAGTTTGCATGTTCTGCTCGTGCTTCTGGGGTTTCTTCCAGGTACTCAGGCTTCCTCCACCAGTCCAAAGGCATGATTGTAGGCTGATTGGCATATCCAAATTGTCTGTAGTGTGTGAATGTGTGTGTGATTGTGCCTTGTGATGGGTTGGCACCCCTTCCAGGGTGCCCCCTGCCTTGTGCCCCGAGTTCCCTGGGATAGGCTCCAGGCTCCCCTGTGACCCTGTGTAGGATAAACTGTATGGAAAATGGATGGATGGATCACTGGCCCAACACTAATACCTGTTAAGTTTGCAAAGATATCAGTCTCTGAGACAGAAATTTGAAGCTCACTGTGTCAGGATCCCTTGATTAAAGAGGAACTTCCATATGCGTTCTCGTTCTACCTCTAGGATTCTCGAGAAGCGTCAAGAGAATGGCGAGACTATCGAGTTGTCAGCGGAGGGAAGGCCGGAGATGGTGGAAGAGAAGGAGCTGCCCATTGTGGACTGCACATGCTTCGGGTTGCCACGCCGCTACATTATCGCCATTCTCTCTGGTCTCGGTTTTTGCATCTCCTTCGGCATCCGCTGCAATCTCGGCGTGGCTATCGTCAGCATGGTCAATGACCACACCGTTTATTATGGAAAGAAACCCGTCATAATGGTGAGTGTGCTTATGGGAATCAGATTCTAAACCAGCATCAAGGGTTACACCAATGTCCTTAAAGGGATAGTTCACCCAAAAATGAAAATTCTGTCATCAATTACTCGCCCTCATGTCGTTCCAAACCCATAAGACTTTCGTTCATCTTCAGAACACAAATGAAAACATTTTTAATGAAACCTGGGAGATTTCTGTCCCTCTGTTTACAGTCCAGTAACCGAACCTTTCAAGCTCCAAAAAGTTCATAAAGGCATCGTAAAAGTAATCCATGTGACTCCAGTGGTTTAATCCCAATTTTATGAAGCGATATGAATGCTTTGTGTGCGCAAAAAAACTCAAATTAAGTTCGCTCTCGCGATACAACGGGACCCAGAAGCACTGCACTGTTTACCACAGAGGAAGAGGGACACTGTACACAAACTGATTCACATAGAACAATCTTTGTAACAAAGAAGTCGACATAGAGGAGGTCTTGCATTATTTGTCCGCTCTCGCGTCAACACAACACGCATGCGTCGTGCTTCTCACGTGAACGCATGTCTGAGATGTATGCGGAAGTGAAGATATTTTGTGAATAAAGACGTCATTTTTGTTTTTTTGTGTACGCAAAGCATTCATATCGTTTCCTAAAATTGGGATTAAACCACATGGATTTCTTTTACAATGTCTTTATGAACTTTTTGGAACCTGAAGGTTTTGGTTACTGGACTATAAACAGAGAGACAGAAATCTCCCAGGTTTCATTAAAATGTCTTCATCCGTGTTCCGAAGATGAACGAAAGTCTTATGGGTTTGGGACGACATGAGGGTGAGGAATTGATGACAGAAATTTCATTTTTGAGTGAACTATCCCTTTAACAATAGCTTCTGTTTTCGACGAATACTTATTAAGCTCTAGGGTGAAATCAACAACACTTGTTGTGGACAGACTTAGTGTGGGCAGACTTAGCAATACTTCTGCTTCATCAAAATTCAGGGGATCTTTTCTGTTCATCCAAGCTTGCAACACAGCTGACACAATTTTCTAGTTTGCGTAGCTGTGCTGCTGAATCAGGCCCAAATCATAAACATAATTGCGTATCATTTTAGAAAGGATTGGAAATATTTGCATACTTAAATTCCTGCATGCTTATATAAATGTAAGCTACACATACTTCATCTTATACTAGCAAACTAGCATACTCACATAATAGCATATTTCTATATTTGCATACTCGCATACTTGCACACATACATGCTTGCATACTAGCATACTGAATACATACACAGTAGCATATTTACATACTTACATACTAGGATACACAAACTAACCTACCAAGCTACTTACATGCATAAATTCATACATGCTACCATACTTGCATACTTACATACTACACTTACATACTGCATACTTGCATACTAGGAGAATAGCCTACATTCGTAAAGATTCCCTACTAGCATAATTACATACTGTACTTGCGTACTAGCAGGTTTTCATGCACACTTGTATAGTTGGATACTAGTATATTTACATACTAACATACCTAAAGCAACTAACCAAACTACTTACATAGTTAAATCCTTACATACTTGCATACTTGGGTGCTTGCACACTGGCATACTTACATACGTGAATACTTAATTATTTGCATATTAGTATAAGTACATTCTAGTGTACTAGCATTCATCCTTTCAAACTTGCACACTTGCATACTGCATAGTTACATGCTTGCAAAATAGAACAATTTCATACATACCTAAAGCGATTACTAAACTACTGACATAGTTAATTACTTACATACTTGCATTCTTACTTACTAGTATACTACTATTCTTGCATAATTACTTGCTAGCATTTGAGCAAAGTTATATAATTGTACAATATCATACTGTCCTACTTACATACCAGCATACTAACATACTTGCATTCTTGCATACTTATATATCTAAAGAGATCTACCAAGCTAATTACAGACTTTAATTCATACTTCACACTTGCATACTTGAATACATGTATTCTACCACACTTAAATACCTAAAGAAACTTGGCAAGCTTCTTAAATACCTAAGCATTTGCACACCAGCATACTTATATCCTAGAATACTTGAATAGTTGCATATTAGCATACTTACATGCTAGCAGACTAGCATACGTGCATACATTCATACTTTCATGCTTGTGCTCATGCATATTAACATACTTATGTACATGCATACTGGAATGTTTACATACATACCTAAAGCAATTCCCAAACTACTCACATAGTTAAATCCTTACATACTAGTAAACTATTATATGTGCATACTTACTCACTAGGATTCTAGCAACATATATTCTTGCACACTAGCATGCCTACATAATAGGTTTAGTAGCCACCAGGCACTCAGAGGTGTAGTGTTGGATTATGTGTGTATGCATGGCTGCTTTAGTTTGTGTCTCTGTGAGAGAATGTTTCCAGTCCTGTGGTGCATGGTGAGTGGGAGCCCAGCCATAGGCACGCACGTGGCACCACTGAGACTCATGCCGAACCACAGAGAACACTTCTGTTTACTGCAGTGTTGAGCACTCAGGTCTGGCAGCGCCTCAGGCACTGGTTAAAAGTGATAAACTACATGTACTACTGCTGTTCCTTTTTAAAGAAGATGAGTCAATAAACAAGGTTTGTGAAACATTGCTTTGCTGCTTGGATATTTATACCAAAATCGGGTTCGAAGTCCAGTGTTTACTGTGAGCAGAACTTCTTAGGTGTCAAGAAGACAAAGTACTGTTGGTTCTTGGTTCCCCAGCCTAGCCTTTCCGTCATAGGTGAACAAGTCGAGAAGTTGTCCTGGACCCCATACACATAACAACAAAGAACACCTATTATATTGTACCCAAAAGATACTATTTCCTGTTTGGTATTCTATGGTCTTAACCTTAGAACCTTAGCAGCTCTACAAAGCGCTTTGCACTGTGTCTCATTCACCCATTCATACACACAATCACACACCAATGGTAGTAGAACTGCCTTGCAAGGCGCTATCTTGCCATCGGGATCAACTTGAGGTTCAGTGTCTTGCCCAAGTCCAAGTCGGCATGTGGAGTCACGTGTGCTGGGAATCGAACCTCCAACCACCAACCCTACGATTAGCTCTACCACCTGAGCCACAGCCACCCTCTTCTACCCCACTTAAATACCTAAAGAAACTTGGCAAGCTTCTTAAATTCCTAAACACTTGCATACCAGCATACGTTCATCCTAGAATACTTGAATAGTTGCATATTAGCATACTTACATGCTAGCAGACTAGCACACGTGCATACATTCATACTTTCATGCTAATGCGCATGCATATTAACATACGTACATACATGCATACTGGAATGTTTACATACATACCTAAAGCAATTCCCAAACTACTCACATAGTTAAATACTTACATACTAGTAAACTACTATACTTGCATACTTAATATCGGCATGGTATGAATCGGCTACCTAAGCACAAGCATGAACTCTAAGAATTCTGCTTGCACAGCTGATGAAGGCTTTTTGTCTGAAAACTTCTGTTTCACTCGAAACTCTGTGTCCTTTATGAACTTTAACCACCTTTACCACTATGTACTAGGGGTTTAATGATGCATCATGAAACGATGCAATGTGATACAAAAAATTTACAGTGTGCATCATGGGATCTGTGATTTCACATTGTGGGAATCGGCATTCTATTAATTCTACATCTAATGCATTTGCACTATTTGAACATCAGCGGTCCCAAACTGTGCGAACAATATGCATTATAGGTTATATGGTTACATTGCGACATTATAACAGTTAAAAACGGCTCTTCAATAGCTTTCAAAGGAAACCAGTCCCACGCCGCTGTGAGCTATGGTGCCTGAGAAAGAGGCTATGGAACACGGGCATTTTAACCGACTTTGGAGCTCTAGTTCCAGTTAAAATGATGCCTCAGGCACTGCTATGATGCCTCAGGCTCATTATGTTTCAATCAATCATTTTCCCCAGGTCAGAGACTTTCTTTATTAAACAAAATTTTGGAAGAAGTTAGTTAGTTTTTTTTTATTAATTAATTTATTTGTTTGTATGTTTGTACATTTTGTTTACAATATTAAACCTTTTGTTCATAGCTATTTTGTATTTTAGTTTTATACAGACATAAATGTACATTGTCTTTTCAGTCAGAATTTTTTTCATTCAAGTTTTGATTAAAAATACTCGAATTGAATCAAAATTGCAAAGCTAGTATCATGATTCGATCACAATTATTACTTTTACTGCATGGATTTCTGGAATATTCCTTCTCATTGAGCCTTTGTGTCATACCTCTGACCTTGAAACAAGTTTTGGAATGACATTTTAGTGTATATCAGCTTACATGCAGTTATATAGAGTAATACAACACCCCAGTGCATGAGTGCATCTCAGAGCTGTATTACACCATATGAGCTGAGAGAATGTTTGCACCACATGCATTTGAATGGATTGCAATACACTCTGCATAATAATTTCACATGTGATCAGAAGTAATGGTGTGATCATGTGTTTAAAAAAAAGTCAAGGTGCATTTCAACATGTTATGACCTGAAATTGTACATGTGAATGTGTGATCACGTGGAAAAATATATTCACGTGAGAAAAACATTACTCTAGTCTGAATTGAATGAAATCATATTTTGTTTATATAAAATATTTCATGTTGCATCTAAGGATTGACATCTGGTGCCTGAATAAACATTATTTAACAACACATTCTCTGTCTGTCTTTCTAGGTCTTTCCCTCTTACTGTCTGTCTCTCTCTGTCTCTCTCACTGTCTGTCTCTCTCTCTGTCTCTCTCTGTCTCTCCCTCTTACTGTCTGTCTCTCTTTGTCTCTCCCTCTTACTGTCTGCTCTCTCTCTGTCTCTACATCTTACTGTCTGTCTCTCTCTGTCTCTCTCACTGTCTGTCTCTCTCTCTGTCTCTCCCTCTTACTGTCTGTCTCTCTTTGTCTCTCCCTCTTACTGCCTGCTCTCTCTGTCTCTCCATCTTACTGTCTGTCTCTCTTACTGTCTGTCTCTCTCTCTCTCTGTCTCTCTCTGTCTCTCCTTCTCTCTGTCTCTCCCTCTGTCTGTCACTCTTTGTCTCTCCCTCTATCTGTCTCTCTTACTGTCTGCCTCTCTCTGTCTCTCCCTCTTACTGTCTGTCTCTCTCTCTGTCTCTCCTTCTCTCTGTCTCTCCCTCTGTCTGTCACTCTTTGTCTCTCCCTCTTACTGTCTGTCTCTCTCACTGTCTGCCTCTCTCTGTCTCTCCCTCTTACTGTCTGTCTCTCTCACTGTCTGCCTCTCTCTGTCTCTCCCTCTTACTGTCTGTCTCTTTCACTGACTGTCTCTCCTTCTCTCTGTCTCTCCCTCTCACTGTCTGTCTCTCTCTCTGTCGGTTTCTCTTACTGTCTGTCTCTCTCACTGTCTACCTCTCTCTGTCTCTCCCTCTTACTGTGTGCGTGCGTGTGTTTGTGTGTGTGTGTCTGTGTTTGTGCGCATGTGTGTGCATGTGCGCATGTGTGTGCGTGCATGTGTGTGTGTGTGTGTGTGTGTGTGTGTGTGTGTGTGTGTGTGTGTGTATGAGAGTTCATGAGCGCATCACTGTTCGGTCGACTCGTCCCTCTTTTTGTCGCAGGCATCAATGCACCATGCCGCTAGTGAGATTTCAAATTTGGGACAGAACTGTTTTCAAATCTGTTCATAGTCAGGACAGGTATTTAAAAAGTGTAGCTCTCTCTCTATTACTCCTTGGCTACAGTCCAGGCATAACCTGCTCTCTCTGGGCAGCAGCTCTGTCTGCTTCTGCCTCTCTCTATAGCCAGGCTGTGGTTGCTGAGTCGTTACCTTATCATATTGTTCCTCAGCTTGTTGTCTCTGTGCTCAGGTACTCTGCTGTCATATAATCTCTGTTTAGGGCCAAAAAACATTGTAGTTTACTTTGTTATTTTGTTGTTTCATTCTAATAAGATAGGTCATTTTCTTTTTGTGCATTAATGCATTAATGGTTTGGTTGGGCTGGATTCTGTGGATGAGGGTGTCAGTGACCTTTGTGGAGCCTCAGGACCAGCTGAATGAGGGGGCTTTTTTTCATTGCTCGTTTCATGGTTTTTAATGGCTTTAAAATGATAAGAGTTGGGGTCACTCAATTTTTTTAGATGTTTCCAAAATTTGATTGTTCTTTTCTCAGTTTGGATGAATAGGGGGTGTTGGCCTAATTCTGCCCTGCATGTATTGTTAGGGGTGTTCCTCTGTACCCTGAGGATGCTTTTACAAAACTCTGCATGCAGGGCTTTAGTTGGATTTTTGTCCCATTTTTCAAGTTTAGGTGAGGACCCCAAACTTCACCGCCATATAGTGCAGTTGGTTCTATAACTGCCTGGAATATTTTGAGCCAGATTCTAATTGGCATTTGAAATTGGATCGTTTTTTTTTAACGCCGTAGAAAGCCCTTCTCGCTTTCTCCTTCAGTTCATTCACAGCCAAGTTGGGGTTTCCATTCGCACTGAATTTCAGCCCGAGGTATGTGGCATGATCGATTTTGGTCATGCCAAGGGTGAAACTGTATCTCTTTCGCTGACATCTGGGTCTTTTCTGAAAAGGTAGAACTTTAGTTTATAGGGTTTATAGTCAGGGTCTAGGTCTAACAGATCTTGTGCAGGATGTCTAGGTTCTGCTGTAGACCCTGTTCTGTTGCGGCCAGCAGGACCAGATCATCTGCATAGAAGAGAAACTTTATAGTGGAATCATATAGTGTGAGGCCAGGAGCTGCTGATTGTTCTAGTAGTTTTATAATTCATTAATGTATATATTGAAGATGGTCGGTGATAGTGGGCAGCCCTGTCTCTCTCTCTCTCTGTCTGTCTCTCTATCTGTCTCTCTCTCTCTCTCTCACTGTCTGTCCTTCTCTCTATCTCTCCCTCACACTGTCTATCGCTCCCTGTCTGTCTCTCTTACTGTCAAAAGGCAAAGTCAAAAGGTCTCTCTTTCTCCCTCTCTCTGTCTTTCTCTCTCACTTTCTCTCTCTGTCTCTCCATGTCTCTGTCTGTCTCTCTCTCTCTGTCTCTTCCTCTGTCTGTCTGTCTGCCTCTCTCTCTCTCTCTCTCTGTGTATGCCCGTCTCTTTGTCACTCCCTCTCTCTGTCTGTCTCTCTCTCTGTCTGTCTCTCTTTGTCTCTCTCTCCCTCTGTCTGTCTGTCTGTCTGTCTGTCTGTCTCTCTCTCTCTCTCTCTGTATGTCTCTCTCTTTGTCACTCCCTTTCTCTGTCTGTCTCTCTCTGTCACTCCCCCTCACTGTCTCTCTCTCTTTCTCTCTGTCTGTCTCTCTCTATGTCACTCCCTCTCATCGTCTCTTTCTCTCTCTGTCTCTCTCTAGGCTGCTCAGTTCACATGGGACCCAGAGACAGTGGGGATGATCCACGGTTCGTTTTTCTGGGGTTACATCGTTACGCAGATCCCCGGAGGATTCATCTGTCAGAAATTCGCTGCCAACAGGTGATTTTTTTCCCCCAGTGACACTTTCTTTTAACTCGCCGCTTAGAAACAGCCGATGTATTTTTCATTTTAAAGCACTGCAGTGTGTACATGTGTCCTGAGGTACATGTGTCCTTATTTCTGCAGAGTGTTTGGCTTTGCGATCGTGGCCACGTCCACTCTGAACATGCTGATTCCGGCTGCAGCGCGGATCCACTATGGATGTGTCATCATGGTCAGGATATGCCAGGGTCTTGTGGAGGTACGCCATCTGGGTTTGTTTCTCAGTGTATTAGTCTCAGAAATCTAGACTTTATCTAGAAATCTAGACCATTCCAAAGCTACGAACACAAATCATACCTTGTTTATTAATAAAATAGAGGGTTTTTTCCCCTTTGTATATAATGTTACATATTGAGAACTGCTCAAAATACAAGCTGAAATCTAACCTGACCTTTATGTTGTTGTAATGTGTTCCCAATCATATATTGTACATAATATATTAGTATCAAACACTTAAAAGAGAAAATTCTTGTTTTTCTGTACTGCTTTTTGCTCACGGTACCAGGTATATATGGACAGGGAAAGTAATGTTATATAATATGTAAGGAATACAACACTTGGAGGCATGCTGTTATAGGAAAATAATCAACAACAGGGTGGTGTGATGTTGCCTGACTCGAAGAAGAGATACTCTTACCACCCTGAAGTTGGTTATTTTTCTATAACAGCATGTCCCAAAGTGTTTATATATCAATTATACCACTTCAATTTTTTTTTATTAATGAACACCATTTTGAGCTTTTTTTTTTTTTTTTTTTTTTTTTTAGCAGTTTATGGTTATGTTTAATGTTGTGGAACGTCCACAAAACAAATGGTATAACAGCTGTAAACACTCTGTCCCTTATCAGCCTCTTTTTAGTCTAACTCTTGAAGTTAATAAGACAAAAAAAAAAAAAACCACAGCTTATCATGTTATTGAGAAACTGCAGAGAGAAAATTCCTCTGTCCTGAAGACTTTCCAGTGTTAGAAACCTTGACACGGGAGACTCCTTCCAAAAATGTAATAAATAAATAAATAAATAAATAAATAAAATCTCCGTACAGAAAGCTTGTTAAACAACACACTTTTTCATGTGTTTCTTATTAGTCTTAGATTATGTACATGTAAAGTCCCTGTGTAAGCTGTTATACAAATAAATATATATAAAAGTATAGAAATGATAATGTTTCAGAATGAAAGCATTGATATAAACCTGTGAGTTGTCTTGCACCAATCAGAATCACTGTGGTATTTTTAAATAAATAAATAAATAAATAAATAAACTTGTCATGTTTCACCTCCCCTCCACCCACTCACTTCTGCTGAGGATGGCCCCAATGTCTTAGGCTTAAATATGCCATGAGGTTGCTATGGATACCCTAAAGACGATTGTGGATGTTCTCACTTGGATGGTCTAACGATTGCACGTGCTAAAAACTATGCTCATGTCTCATTCATTATACAATGTATAACTTGACCTGGATATTATAGACTTAAATCAACAAAGACCCTGATGCATATACTGAAGATCTTCCCAACACACTTAGCACTGCATGACTGTAGAAGAGTAAAGATGTATATTCTCACTATCAGGTGTCACCCAGATGAAGATGGGTTCCCTTTTTGAGTCTGATTCCTCTCAAGGTTTCTTCCTCATGTCGTCTCAGGGAGTTTTTCCTTGCCACTGTCGCGTCTGGCTTGCTCATTAGGGATAGATCTAAATCTAGATCCGGATTTCTGTAAAGCTGCTTTGAGACCATCAGTCCCTCCGGATTTAGCGATTTTGCACTCACGATATTTGGAGGAGCTTGCAATTTTCAAAAATTACCACAGATTTTCTGCAGATTTGGACCATGAAGCATCATGTGACGTCATCACAACGCACATTCAGTCAAAGCCCTTTTTGATTCACGTGAGTCAAACATGAATACAGCTAAAAAGTCTTATTTACCAACAAACATCACTGCAAAAGACCGTGCAAAGCAGTTTCATGCGATTCCTATTTTGCCAATTCAAGTAGTCTTTCGCAAAAAAAAAAAAAAACACAAAAAACGCCGCAAAGTTTGAAAGAAGCCGAGCAAAATCAAGCAATTTTGACCGCAACATTCACAAAATATCTCAGCGAAATCCTGTAGGACTGGACAATGCGCATTGTTACAAGCACTATATAAATAAAATAGAATTGAATTGAATTCCTGATTTAGCAAAAACAGCGAACCTGTTTTACTCTCTTTCATGTTGAGTTTAAATTTCAGCTTGGATTGGTGGTTCTTTTTGCTCCTCCCACAGGGTGTGTCATATCCTGCATGCCACGGGATCTGGGCCAAATGGGCTCCGCCTCTCGAGAGAAGCCGATTGGCCACGACAGCATTCTGTGGTGAGATTGGCAACACATACATGATCATTTTCAGACATGTAATAAAAATCGAGTAAATTGCCTGGAATTACATTACAATTTTTTTTTTTATCCTTTACTCACTGCTTGTAGAATTAAAATTAGCCCAAACATTTGTGTGTGCTGCTCCCTGGGATACGCTCCAGGTTTCCCCGTGACCCTGAAAAGGAGTAAGCGGTAGAAGATGGATGGATGGATGAATTTATGTGTGCTTTCAAACAAGCAGTTTTAAACAATCTAAAATTGAGTCTAATGGTGTGACTTGTGATCTATATTGTATATAGGCTTGGATTTATTTTCCACACTGTGGATATATGCAATAAACAGTTTTATTTTGTGTCTGAATCAGGGTCGTACGCAGGGGCTGTGGTGGCGATGCCCTTGGCTGGTGTGTTAGTACAATATACTGGATGGTCATCTGTTTTTTATGTGTATGGTAAGTAACAACCGCCTACACACACACACACACACACACACACACTCAAATGCAGAACTTTCTTTTTATCCTGCCTCTGTTTATACAGTAACTGCATATCTCCTGGGCAAAGCGTTATACTTAACTGAGCTGTATGGAGATATACCTACATAATATAACACAGATGTGTGCTTCTGTGACTTAATATAATGTTTACAGTCTACTGATTAACTAGGTAAGTTAACCAGCTACTGTAGTCTGGACCCACTGATGGTTTCTGGCAATTAAAAAGGTTAACGGACGTTACGTTTTCTTTAATGAATATTAATCACAGTTTCATATTTCCTCTTATTTCCTGCTCTTATCTGTTTCTTCTTTTGTCCTGTTTCTCTCTCAGGTAGTGTCGGGATACTGTGGTATCTCTTCTGGATCTTGGTGTCATATGAGAGTCCAGCTGCTCATCCTACAATCACTCCAGAGGAGAGGAAATACATCGAGGAAGCTATTGGAGACACAGCAGGGCTGGTCAACCCCCTTCAGGTGTGCTTCTTTGAAAATTCGCTGACAGTGACATGGGCTCCAGGTCGCAGCATTAGTGACTATATTATGTCTACAGTTGTGCTCATAAATTTACACAACCCTTGCAGAATCGGCAAAATGTTAATCATTAAAAAAAAAAATCATAATAATAAGAGAGATCATTAAAATGGCATTTTGTTTTTTTATTTAGTTCTGCCCTGAATAAACTATTTCACATAACAGATGTTCACATATAGTCCACAAGACTCAATAATAACTGAATTTACACAAATAAACCAGTTCAAAAGTTTACACACGCTTGATTCTTAATACTGTGTGTCGTTGCCTGGATGATCAACGACTGTGTTTATGTTTTGTGATAGTTGTTCATGAGTCCCTTGTTCATCCTGAGCAGTTAAACTGCCCACTGTTCTTCAGAAAAATCCTCCAGGTCCTGCACATTCTTTACTTTTCCAGCATTTTCTGCATATTTGACCCCTTTCCAACAGTGACTATATGATGTTGAGATCCATCTTTTCACACCGAGGACAACTGAGGGACTCGTACACGACTATTACAAAAGGTGCAAACGCTCACTGATGCTCAAGAAGGCAACACGATACATTAAGAGCCAGGGGGGTATAAACTTTTGAACATGATGATCTGTGTTAATTATTATTTTGTTTAAAAATCTTATTTATTTTTCATTTAGTACTGCCCTTCAGAAGCTACATAAGATATTTGCAGGTTTCCCAGAAGACAAAATAATAACAGTTTACAACAATCATCCTGTTCAAAAGTTTACACCCCCCTGGCTCTTAATGTATTTAGTATTATCGTGCTTTGACAACAAAATAGATCTGGAGAAACCTAACTCATGGCCTCATGATATTCATTTGTGGCCACACCTTTATTAAACAATTCCCACCATTTAACCTCAGCAGCTTCGTACTTATTCACTGCGGGGTTTCAAAATTGCTTAGTGGTGTGCTAAACATATAAGCCTACACTAACACACCTAAAATGGCACCACCAACACTTATTTTTTTTCCCACTTCAAGCCCAACTTTCCTCTTTCATTTGGCTGCATTTATTTGCTTGTACCATGCAGTACATGTGTCAGAAAGAGTGAGTGACTTCGGCGTTTGTGCTCACTGCAGAAATTCAAAACACCTTGGCGTCATTTCTTCACCTCCATGCCAGTATATGCCATCATTGTGGCCAACTTTTGCAGAAGCTGGACCTTCTACCTGCTCCTCATCAGCCAGCCCGCATACTTCGAGGAGGTTTTTGGTTTTGAGATCAGCAAGGTGAAACGCAAACTTGCATCCACACGCCTACACAGAACAAAATAGCAAAATACAACAAAATACCAAATGTGTAGGCAGTGTTAAGCGTGCATTTGTACATAACCGCCTCCTCAACATGTGTGCACATTTTCTCAGATTGTAGCTGAAATGGAGAACTTCTGAGTCATAGGCATGTTTGGGTTTAAATCTCAGTTGAGGAGACATTTAGATATCTTGCCTTTTTGAAAGGACACACACCGAATCAGTGAAATATAATGTAAAAAAAAAAAAAAAAAAGAAGTAAAATTGTGCTACTCTTCTCTGTCTCTGTCTTTCTCAGGTGGGGTTGGTATCTGCGCTCCCTCACCTGGTGATGACCATCATAGTGCCGCTGGGAGGGCAGCTGGCTGACTACCTGAGATCGCACAACATAATGAGCACCACTAATGTCCGCAAGCTTATGAACTGCGGAGGTGAGGGAGGGAGAGAGAGAGAACGAGAGAGAAAGACAGAGAGAGAGAGAGAGAGAGAGAGCAATTGATAGTATGTGTGTTTGTCTGTGTGAGAGATGTGTGTGTGTGTGTGTGTGTGTGTGTGTGTGTGTGTGTGTCTAAATTTTTAATCTAGTTTAGCAGCTGGGATTAGAATCACTGAGGCATAATTTCATAGAGCAGTGAACAGGTACACTGTGGACATAACCTATAAAAACACTCTCTACTCTCTTACGCTCAGTATTCAGCAATGTGTTATATTTGTTACAGCAAGTATTATAAATTGAGCAATTGGAAGCCCTGAGCCCTGAAGGTATTGACCTGTTTATGGAGTTGGAGACTAAATAATCATTAAACTTATGAGAAAGGGTTTCAGTAAACCACCTGTTTACTGCTGTAATCATAAAGACTGTCCTGTGCTTATCCTGTGAAGAGTAATGTACAGACCCCTCCGAAACTATTGGAACAGCAAGGCCAACTCAATTGTCTTTTGCCGTAGAATTATGACATTTAGGTTTGCGATCAAAAGATGAATATGAGAAGAGAGTTTAGGATTTCAGCTTTTATTTCCTGGTTTTATTTATTTGTAGATGTGTTAAACGACATAGAACATAGTACATTTTGTATCAGACTACCCAATTTGTAAACAAGCAAATTAGAACATGATTAGATTAGAATATGTGACTGACAGGTGTTTCTTGTTACCCAGGTTAGTTACAGTTACATTTATATAGCACTTTTCTAGACACTCAAAGTACTTTATATTGTACGGGGGGATCTCCTCAAACGCCACTAGTGTGTAGCATCCACCTGGATGATGCAACGGCCGCCATAGTGCGCCAGGACGCCCACCACACACCAGCTATTAGTGGAGAGGAGAGAGTGATGTAGCCAATTCAGAGATGGGGATTATTAGGGGTAGAGAAGGACTAATGGGGGGAATTTCACCAGGACACCTGCGTAAACCCTTCTCTTTTACTATAAGTATCCTGGGATTTTTAACGACCACAGAGAGTCAGGACCTCGGTTTAACATCTCATACAAAGGACATGATTTTACAGTATGGTGTCCCTGTCACTATACTGGGGCATTAGGCCCCATGCAGACCACAGGGTGAGCACCCCCTGCTGGCCTCACTAATACCACATCCAGCAGCAACCTTAGTTTTCCCCGTGAGGTCTCCCATCAAGTACTGGCCAGGTTTGACCTTGCTTAGCTCCAGTGGGAAACTAGGCAAGACCTGCAGGAAGATATGGCTCCAACATATCTAGCAGGTATGTCCTGTTAGATTGACTGTTTAAACAATAGCTAGCTCTGAACATCTACTCCACTTCATTTTAGCCTTCAGTTTCACCTCTGAAGACTGCATTTATGCGTGTGTGTGCGTGTGCGTGTGTGTGTGTGTGTGTGTGTGTGTTAAGAATAAGCCAGCATGAAGATCGGAGAGCTGTATATGAGAGAAAAGCAAGCCATTTGGAAGCGGAGAAAAGAGGGGAAATCAGTCAGAGGGGCATTACATAAGCATTGGGCACAGCCAGTACAACCATTTGAAAATGTCCTGAAAAAGAAAGAAGCCGCTGGTGTACCGAGCAACAGACACCGAACGGGTCGGCCAAGGAAAACAACAACAGCTGATGACAGAGATATTGTGAGAGCTGTGAAGAAAAGCCCAAAAACAACAGCCAGAGACATCACCAGTAGTATATTGCTACCCCAATATCACAGGAAACCAACTTCTTGAGAAGCAGCAGTGCTTTAAATGTGCTCTAAAAGTGCTCTGGCTGCATAATGGTGATACGTTGGCTATAGAAACTAATAATACTAACAGCAAACATACATACAAGACACTTTCCAAAAACCCATTTTTATTCTATACCATTCGGTCTCATTCTAATACGAAATAAAAGCAATATGGCCTGAGATACTATGACCATAGTGATCATCGTGCATTTCAATGGCATTGGCTAATTAATGCTTATACCATATACAGTGCTGTTGGAGTGTCATTTCTGGCTGCAAAGTAAATCACTGGTTTATATTAATGCACTCATTCTAATACATGATTGTTTCTATAGTAACAACACATTCTTTGGGACTTGTACAGCAGATGCTCCAGATAAACAGATTTTAAAAATGTGTCATTGTCGATATGTGAGGAGGCTGTTATTTAGCATTTATGGAAGGAGTTTCCAGTGCTAGTGTGTTTTAGCAGTCAGAAGTGAGGCTATAACTGGAGCTTTGCATCAGGCTGTATCACACCAACATGTTGATGATTATTTTCCAATAACAGCAAGCCCTGTCGTGTTTTATTCCTTACTTATAGCTTAGCGTAATGTGATAGTGCTGTGGTCCAGCATATTGATGCAGTGTGTATTTCAGGATTTGGAATGGAGGCCACGCTGCTGTTGGTGGTGGGATTCTCTCACTCTAAGGGAGTGGCCATATCATTCCTTGTACTGGCTGTAGGCTTCAGTGGGTTTGCTATCTCAGGTTAGAAGTGTTATATAATTTATATTATCTATATTACACATAGCACACAAGCCCAGCACATTCTCTCTCTCTCTTTCTCTCTCTCTCTCTCTCTCTCTTTCTTTCTCTCTGGCAGGCTTTAATGTGAATCATTTGGATATAGCACCACGTTATGCCAGCATCCTGATGGGTATTTCTAATGGAGTGGGCACCTTATCGGGCATGGTGTGCCCTCTTATAGTGGGAGCCATGACCAAACATAAGGTATATGCTAATAATAACATGTTCCTGTTACACACACACACACACACACACTTCACACACTTGCATCTGTGCATTCATTCCGTGTTGCCTGGTTTTATGAAGCATTTGGAAATACTATAAGGTTCTTATAACATACAGTACTGCATAAATATGACCTAAAACATCATCAGATTTTCACACAAGTCCCAAAAGTAGATAAGGAGAACCCTATTAAACCAATGAGGCAAAAATATTGTACTTGGTCAATTATTTATTGATGAAAATGATCCAATGTTGCATATCTGTGAGTGGCAAAAGTATGTGAACCTTTTGCTTTCAGTATCTGGTGTGACCCTGTTGTGCAGCAATAACAGCAACTAAACGTATGGGGTAACTGTTGATCAGTCCTGCACATCGGCTTGGAGGAATTTTAGTCCATTCCTCAGTACAGAACAGCTTCAACTCTGGGATGTCTGTGAGTTTCCTCAACTAACTGCTTGCTTCAGGTCCTTCCACAACATTTCTATTGGATTAAAGTCAGGACTTTGACTTGGCCATTCCGAAACATTAACTTTATTCTTCTTTAACCATTCTTTGGTAGAACGACTTTTGTGCTTAGGGTCGTTGTCTTGCTGCATGACAAACCATGATACTTCCACCACCATGTTTCAAAGGTGGAATAAGGTTCTTATGTTAGAATGCAGTGTTTTCCTTTCTCCAAATATAACCCTTCTCATTTAAACCAAAAATTTTATTTTGGGCTCATCAATCCACAAAATATTGTTCAAATAGCCTTCTGGCATGTCCACGTGATCTTTAGCAAACTGCAGATGGGCAGCAATGTTCTTTTTGGAGAGCAGTGACTTTCCCCTTGCAACCTTGCCATGCACACCATTGTTGTCCAGTGTTCTTCTGATGGTGGACTCATGAACATTAACATTAGCCAATGTGTGAGAGATATTTAGTTGCTTAGAACCTGGGTTCCTGTGTGACCTCGTGGAATATTACACATTAGCTCTTGGAGTGATCTTTGTTGGTCGACCACTCCTGGGGAGGGTAACAGTTGTCTTGAATATTTGTACACAATGACTGTTGATTGGTGGAGTCCAAATTCTTTACAGATGGTTTTGTAACCTTTTCCAGACTGATGAGCATCAACAACTCTTTTTCTGAGGTCCTCAGAAATCTCCTTGCCATGATACACTTCCACAAATGTGTTGTGAAGATTAGACTTTGATACAGTAGATCCTTGTTCTTGACATAAAATAGGGTGCTCACTCACACATGATTGTCATCCCATTGATTGAAAACACCTGACTCTAATTTCACCTTAAGTGCTAATGCTAGAATTCACATACTTTTCCCACTCACAGATATGTAACATTGGATCATTTTCCTCAATAAATAAATAATCAAGTAAAATATGTTTGCCTCATTTGTTTAATTGGGTTCTCTTTATCTACTTTTAGGACTTGTGTGTAAATCTGATGATGTTTTAGGTCATATCTATGCATATATATATATATATATATATATATAAAAATTCTAAAGGGTTCACAAACTTTCAAGCACCACTGTATATACCTCTCAGTTATATTGAGGTTTATAGAATCTATAGGATCAGTTCATAAAAATTGCATAATCATCGTAAATAAGCCACTGTCTCTCATAGCTACCATTGTTTTCACATTGATATTATATTATACATATACATATACATATTATATGTATTATACATTATATTATACATATACATATTATACATACAACTGCATAAATATTATAATATCTGTGTTACTGTATGTTTTTTTTCACAGACACGTGAAGAATGGCAGTATGTCTTCCTCATTGCAGCGTTAGTGCATTATGGGGGTGTACTCTTTTATGGTATGCCTAAAAAAATTTTGTAATTAATGTTAAGGTATTAAGGTATTTTTAATAGAGACAAAATCCTGAGTGGCACAGCACAGAAGTGTTCGTCCTATCGTCTGGAGATAGGGAGTTTAAATCACAATGATACGACAGCCATCTATGCCCAGGAACTAAGCAAAATCTGTTGTGGGATGGAATACTTTCTCTCTTGTAAATCAAAATGACACTAGCCAATCATGGGTTCCTGTGAGCTCATGTATGCAGAAGAAGGCAGATAGCGCTTTCATCCGAGTGTGATGCTGCCCTGTGATGCAGCATGAGAAGTTGCTGTTGACTGCTTTCACGTTTCTCAGAGGAAGCACAAACTTCATCCTCACCAGTTGGAAGAATAGGAGAGAACTGGAAGAAAAATAAATGTTTTTTTTATTGTTATTATTAATATAAATATCTTTTTTTAATATAAAATATAACCATCAGCACAAGTACTGACAAAATCACCTTCAGTAATCTTATGCATTTTTTTTATTTTAGTGTTTCATTTTAGAATTCATTTATATTTCCAAATTACTTTATTCTTCCTTTCTCAGGGATATTTGCGTCGGGAGAGAAGCAGCCTTGGGCCGATGCTGAGAACACCAGTGAGGAGAAATGTGGCATCCTGGACGAAGACGAGCTGGCCAATGAGACTGAAGAGCTTTACAGAGCGGGTGGACAGTATGGTGCCATTAACCAGCCAAACACCGCTGGGCCTAACGGGAGTGGAGGTGGGGGCGGAGCTGGATGGGTCTCAGACTGGGACAAAACAGAAGAATATGTCCAACCAGTCGGGAGAAATAGTTATCTTTATGGAGGAGAGGATGAGAGGGAGCTCACATAGTAGGAGTGGTCTACATTTCCAGTCTTGGAGAGTTGGAATATATCATAATTTCCCTGTAATAGACACAGAGTGATGTATAGTTGGACCCTCATCACTAAACCCCATGTAGAACAAAGCTTTTTCTTAGATGGACAGGGACACCAAACCAATCAGAATTTCGGGTCTTCACGGGTTAATACACTAGTCTTCTCCAGGACAATTTTAGTTCTCCAGGTTACCCTTGGGCCTTCTTTCTACAATCTTAGTAAGAGGGTTTCTAGATATTTCTTATTTCTTATTTCTACATAGAACATTTATTGGCCTTTTGGTTAATGTTAGTTAGCTGGCTATCTTTAGATAAGTAACCAGCTGACTAAAGTGTTGGTGAGGTAGCTAACAATAAATGTAGGTGAAAGTTTGTTAGTGAAATTAAATTGTGTGAATTCAGAATGCAATTATATTCCGAATTCACTTTTTCAGTGTGTAGTTGGATTTGTGCCCATGTTTTTTGGCTATGTATTGGAGCTTGTATGTATTATATTTTGGCTTGTTATTCCTGAATTTTCCACCAACACAACACAAATCACAGCCAAGTTGACAGTATTTATAGGCCTACATGTTTTTGAGTTAATGAGACATGAATAAAAACCCATTAATTTCAAGTGACCGGTTAGAGCAGATAAGAACATGATAATAATGCTGCATTCCCTACGTACAACCTGTAAAAACCACCGAAAACACCCCCTCAGCTTGAAATTTCAACTCATTAACTCAGGGTAGTCGTTCCAACTACCAGTTCCTTCCCTGTTTATGGCATGACGTCAAATCAACATGGCCGCACACACTGTGAAAAGTGTGAAGTCCCCCTACTTTTAAATTAGTTTATTGCAGTATTGGCTTTAGATCAGTTAATATACAGACACAGTACTTGGTTAACTCTATGACATCGACCACACTAATAGCTGTTTTGAGAAGGTATTCACCAACATTAGAGTTATCTAATGTTAGCTGGCTAGCTTATTGCTAAGACTACTCTCTATTGTCTGCTAGCTAGCTTGTTGCTAAGTCTACTTGCTATTGTCTGCTGGTGTTATTGTGCGGCAATATCAGTCCATAATGTTCCATGAAAGTTTGAAGTTCACTATACTAGAACAGTACCAATACCACTTACGTGCTTAAGTGCAGTTAAAGTCGCTTTTAATGAGCCTTGTGCGCTCTGAAAGAGCAAAAAAAATGCTTTTGTGAAAGTGTCCATGTTTTATTTGTCCACTTTTCACGTCAAACATGTTGAGCTGGGAAAATGACATTATTACATGAGCATTTACAAGGCACCACAAACGCAGCAAAAACATAATTTTGATAATTGTTGGGTGGGATTTCCACCACTGTAACATTTTTAAAAAATCACAGACCCCCTGGCTATGCTTCACAGACCCCTCTCTTGGGTCTCTTGGATGGATGACACTTTTAGAACCACTTGTAGGACTTGACGTCCAATAAATACTCGTGAAGATGTCTATTTCATGCCAATTAAACGTCTTCATGCCCACTAGGATGGTTGAATTGGCTAATGGTTGACTAATCAAAGGCTTTGTCCACCCGACCTGGGGTTTCTGCTGTCCAGCGCAGGCTTCACATAATCACTCTGTGGGGCTGCAGCTGAATACTTCTGCCTAAACCTGGAATTATATTCAGTTAAATCAGGTGTCTTTGAGCAGGGAACACTCAACTGGAGTTCTGATAGATTTCAACTCTCCATGGTTGGACTTGAAAACCCATGAGTTGACCCGGTAGAGCAAACGTGAGAGAGAATTCATATGAAAGTGAAAGATAGAATGAAATACTCAACACAGTGTGAAACAAACTCAAACTTAAGATAGTGGATGAGAATATGCTGTTAGGAAAAAAGGGTTCTTTGATGTTTCTTCGGATAATTAAGCTTTCTTAGCTTCCAAAAAGGGTTCTACTTGGTACGATCTGTTATAGGGTTCTACATAGAACCCCTTAAGGGTTCCCCTGAAGATGTGTAGGCTTTTAATGATGTTTATTGTATGTAATATTGGAAAGTGTGTCAGACTGAAAGACAATGTTGTATATGAATTTGCAATTGAATTTGTGTGTGTGTGTGTGTGTGTGTGTGTGTGTGTGTGTGTCTAAGTTTGGATTTTGACGGTGCTGTGTTCTAACTCCAGTATTTTAGGCTTTCTGCCAAAATCACTGTAATGCACTTAATATGAGGATATATAGCAGATGTGTATCTTTGGTGTAAGTGTGTGTGTGTGTGCGTGTATGTGTGTGTGTGTGTGTGTGTGTGTGTGTGTGGATGTGTGGAAATGTGTGAACCTCTGTGTGTATGCGTGTGTGTGTGTGTGTGTGTGTGTGTATGTGTGTGTGTATGTGTGTGTGTATGTGTGGGAATGTGTGAACCTGTGTCTATGTGTATGTGTGGGAATGTGTGAACCTGTGTGTGTGCGTGCGTGTGTGTATGTATGTGTGTGCGTGCGTGTGTGTGTGTATGTGTGTGTGTGAGAGAGAGAGAGAGCGTGTGTGTGTGTCTGTGCTTTGTTTCTCTTTTCTGTGCACAGTTCCTTGCGTTTGTCCATGGTTCCATGGTCAGCACACAGATCACCCTCTCTGCCTCATGTCATAAACATATATTTCCCTATTAAACATTGTATTCACAACAGTACATGATCATGAGTCACATTCGTGGTGTGTGCTTATATGTTGCCCTCCAGAATTATTGGCACCTTTCCTATTCATTGGCACCCTTCATAAAAATGAGCACAAATTATTTATTTTTATTTATTTATTTAATTGCACACAGTAATTCAAATCTTCACCTCAGAAAATAAATTGGAACTGATTATTTTTGCTCTAATAATTTTTTTAAAAAAATTTAATAAAATGTAATAAAATTTACATTTTTAATAATTGTATTATTTTAAATATATATGTGCCGAAAATAAATAAAATATTTAAAATATTTTAAATAAATTCAAACAACTAACATTTATTTATTTATTTATAACATTTATTTATTCATATTATTTATTCAGTTCCTGTTTATCTGAGCTTATTGCTTGTGTTATTCTTAACATATATTTTTAAAATTCATTTTCATGAAGGGTGTCAATAATTGTAGTGGACACTGTGTGTGTGTGTGTGTGTGTGTGTGTGTGTGTGTGTGTGTGTAAAAGAGATAAAAACTTCAAATTGTAAACTGAAGTACAGCAATGGGTAGAAATCTGCTAGACATCCTTCTAAATATCTCATTTATTATTTAAAGTAACACCCAGGAACTTCACACACCATGTTGTGAAATCCTCATGACATGTCTCTTCGTCGCTAGACGATTTCACACCTTTAGAAACACTCTATCTAGGGTGCAGTTGAAGCAGACATTCCAGTCAGAGAAGAGAAATTAAGCCTAGAGGTAATGATGGAAACGGTTCTGACTTTGTCCTTTCAAATGTGATGTTTCTACTTTTGGTTGTTTTTTTTTTTTTTAGTTCCTCTCTTTATCATTGTTTTCCCACAATGTCGTGATTACAGTATGTGTGAAGAACGAATAAATTGTTAGATAATCTTTTTTTTTTTCTTTTGGAAAACAAACATAAATAAACAGAAGTGAATAAAATCTACATGTGAAATGTTCCTGTGTACAATAAAGCTGATGAATCAATCATAGATTAGTTGTATTATTCCTATATGTGTATTGGATTTTGATTATTTATTCGCTGTTAATTAACATAATTACAGTTGCTTAGTGGTTAGCACGCTTGCCTCGCACCTCCAGGGTTGGGGTGTGATTCCCACCTCCGCCTTGTGTGCGCAAAGTTTGCATTTCCTCCGGATTCTCTGGCTTCCTCCCCCAGTCCAAAGACAGGCTGATTGGCATCTCTAAATTCTCCATAGAGTGTGTGTGTGTGTGTGTGTGTGTGTGTGTGATTGTGTCTTGCGATGGGCTGGTACCCCATCCAGGGTGTCCCCCGCCTTGTGCCCTGAGTGTCCTGGGATAAGCCCCAGGCCCCCTGTGACTCTGTGTAGGATAAGTGTACAGAAAATGGATGGATGGGTGCACATAATAGTGCTGGTAAATGCATTGGTACTCAATATTTTCCATCTGATGGTATTTACACTTCACCGATTTATTTTCCTCCTGCGTACTTCTCTCTCGCTCGCTGTCTCACTCTCTCTCTCTCTCTCTCTCTCTCTCTCTCTCTCTCTCTCTCTCCTACTGAGGGCATCTGTCCGGCTCTAATCTTTGCTTAAAATCACCAAGATAATCCCTCTATCCATCTGTCATGGGGATGGGAGATAGGAAAGTATTACAGTCATCTGTATTAGTCTGTGTTGCTGCTGACATCTTCTGGTAAAAGACTGCAAATATCTAGGCCACTTACTGCTTTATGAAGAACACTCAGGGCTAATTCGATGTTCAGGAGCGAGCAGAAATCACAGTTAATGTGTGTACATGAAAGCAGAAAGCATGAAATACAGGCACATCACACACTATTGAAACGTGTTTATTTAAAACTACATCCAGTTTACGTATACAGGTAGTAGTGAGACATTTTACCCAGCGAGTCTTGACATCCAGTGATAAAATGATAATGTGTATTAATGATGAAACTATGCTAATTATTACTCTGAATGGAAAATTGTTCAAAGCAAACAATGAATTACATGAAGTTCGCCTAAGACACAAAATCCAGGCGGGACAGGAACAGTTTTTCTGAATTTAGTATTTTTCATTTGTACAAACCAAAATGCATAATGCACGTGTATTACGTGTCCATGTAAATGTCTTAACATTGATACCATTGATATTAGCTATCAGGACATACCCATTTATTCATCTTTAATTCATCCATTTATTCAGTTAGTGAGAGGTGAATTTTTGATATTTTTGGACATTTAATTGATAGACATGATTTTCTTGATGTCATAACAGATCATGTTAATTCTCTAGTTTCCTTTTTGAAAATTTCTGGGCACTAATTTTTGTTGTGGCAGTCAGATTCTGCGGTCTTTCTTGATCTGATTCACTACTTATGGACAATTTCTGAATCCCAGATTACTTCCAACTTCGCACTACATAGAGGAACTACTCTTACATTAACATACAGTATATAGTGCACTGTATGTCCAATAGGAAGCCATTTCTAATTTAGCTCTATGGTATCTATGACTCTGAGGAATGTGTGTATATGGAAATTAGAGATGGGTGATACCACTTATTATCTTTTCGATTCATTACCAAGTAAATACCAAGGCCAATATCCCAGAACCGATACTGATACCAATACTTTTAAAAGTCATCGATTTGTCATAATTTGCCTCATTATTCTTGCTAACTCAAAAGCAACATGGTTATTTTTCTTTCTGCCACAGCAGAGCACAATATCACACACTCCCACTCCCACACTGTGCGTGAATTTTTTTTTTTGTGTGTGTGTGTGTGTGTGTGTGTGTGTGTGAGAGTGACTGCACTGGTTTTTCAGCATGGCTGTGTGAGTGAGGGAGAAGGCAGAGGGAGAAGTAATTCCTATCATGCACCATTATTTACAACATGATTTCATTTTTTCATCCATCTATCTATCTATCTATCTGTCTGTCTGTTTGTCTGTCTGTCTATCTATCTATCTGTCTACCTACATAAACATATGACATTGATATTTTTTTGTGAAAATTAATTTCTTACAAAGAAATGCCAGGATCATGAATACTGATAGGTCGGTGTTGCTCCACCCATCCCTAATAGAAATCAATCTAAACACTTGTTTTCTTCTTCTGGCACTGGTGGTATTGGTTGTTCTTAGGCACCGGTGGTATTGGTTGTTCTTAGGCACCGGTGGTATTGGTTGTTCTTAGGCACTGGTGGTATTGGTTGTTCTTAGGCACTGGTTTTATTGGGTGTTTTTAGGCACCGGTGGTATTGAGTGTTCTTAGGCACCGGTGGTATTGGTTGTTTTTAGGCACCGGTGGTATTGGTTGTTCTTAGACACTGGTGGTACTGGGTGTTCTTAGGCACTGGTGGTATTGGGTGTTCTTAGACACTGGTGTTATTGGGTGTTCTTAGGCACTGGTGGTATTGGGTGTTCTTAGGCACTGGTGGTATTGGTTGTTCTTAGACACTGGTGGTACTGGGTGTTCTTAGGCACTGGTTTTATTGGGTGTTCTTAGGCACTGGTGGTATTGG
>JANDJT010000102.1:5534627-5545713 GCA_024331685.1 Stegophilus panzeri | reverse complement strand
GGTTTTATTGGGTGTTCTTAGGCACTGGTGGTATTGGGTGTTCTTAGGCACTGGTTTTATTGGGTGTTCTTAGGCACCGGTGGTATTGGTTGTTCTTAGACACTGGTGGTACTGGGTGTTCTTTGTGACTGGTGGTATTGGGTGTTCTTAGGCACTGGTTTTATTGGGTGTTCTTAGGCACCGGTGGTATTGGTTGTTCTTAGACACTGGTGGTACTGGGTGTTCTTTGTGACTGGTAGTATTGGGTGTTCTATGACTTACTGCAAAAACAATATGATAAAATACACCATAAAATAAACAATTCTTACACCATGTAATGTAGCCCATTAGCAGTAATCTCTTGTTGCTAAGCAACATATTGGGCAAAGATTAGATTAGATATCCATAAAATGGTGACAAAAACATACGCTAATATGTTTAATAAATAATTTTATTTAGCATCAATGCTATTTAATATAACAACACCTCTATTACGTGCTGCAATTGTCAAACTGCAACTAACAGATTTTTATAGTGTTTTAATATAGGCTAGAATTCAGTTGTGATGCAGTCACGTGTGTGCATAATATGCACTGCATATAATGGTTTCGCATGCGGCTCAGCCAATCAGATTTTAGAAAAGAAACTACGCGTTTTATAATACACCTTTTGCGTTAATATTACATAACAGCAGCAGCAGAGAGATGACTCTAAAGTGCAATGACTTGCGACACCTTACTTTAACTGTGGAGGGCGTAAGGCACAGTCATGATCATGACTTCAGTAGTCAGGACGCTCGCCATGTCCTTTTAACGTAACAGTCTAAACTGATTGGGCTTCACTGACGCCAGAATATAAGGAAAGATTCGCCGCTCTTTAATTGGCTACGCTTTGTTTCCTATTACCTCTCAACCAATAATTTCTCAGTTTGTAACAAATAACGAGTTTCTATTGGCTGGTTTTGTTTATAGCCCCGCCCCTCCTCGCCCACAATGAAACAGGGAGAGTCTTAGCTCAGAAGAGCTAAATGTATGAAGATTTATTTAGGATTTTACTCTTTAATCTCAGGACGAAACCGGATTAAATTGTTATTATATTAAAATACGAATAGTTTTTTAATTCTCTACACTCGTCACGCACTCTTAGAGTGAATAGAAAGTATTTTTTTTTGTTAACGCGAATAGTTTTACTGTCGTTAAAGCGACCGTAATGCGGCTCAGAGGCTAATCCCTGCTTTTCATTTAAACTAATTGGTTTCTACACTTTTTGTTTTCGAGCACGCGGGGATAAAGTTATAAATATTTCCAAGGTAAAAATATATATACTTCTTTATTTATTATTAATGTGCCAGTCAATATGTTTGTACTACTTGCTGGTTGTTTTTAAGATTAAGTTGAGTTGAAACTAAATTACGCTAACTACTTAGCCTAATCAGCTAACGGTAGATTAATTTTGGTTTGACTTCTGACAGTTATTAATTTCTCATGACGTTATAACATATCATATTAATTCACTAACTTCCTTTTACAACGTTCTTGGCACTAACTTTTACCCTGGCACTCCTATTCCGAGGTTTGTTTCTTTCTGAAACGCCAAGTAACTGTATGAATCCCAAATGACTTCCTACTCCCTATATAGGTGCACTACGTAGGGAATTCATGTACGGTTCTTACGTCATCTATATAGTGCACTATATGTCCTTTAGGAAGCCATTTTGTATTTAGCCCATACAGCTAGACACATTCTATGACCTGTTAAGTAGTATGTGTATATAGAAATCAATCTGTGCTTTGAATTGAGTTCAGTCTGAATTGGTTTTTTTCTTCCTTTTCTTCTTTTCCTCTTTCACCTGAGTACAGGATGACTGAATACAAGTTGGTGGTGGTAGGAGCAGGAGGCGTTGGGAAAAGTGCGCTCACTATCCAGCTCATTCAGAACCACTTTGTGGATGAATATGACCCCACTATTGAGGTACAGTTCACGTCACGTTAATACAAGATACTGAAAGAAGAAAAAAACCCCACCATAGTAAGCAAAGTTACCAGCGTGGAGGTCTGTTTCGATACGGCGAACCCACACCGTTCCATGTAAAGGATCCCAAACTGTGACTTTGCCAAATGGTTCGAATAGGAATCGATAAAAGTAGCATAGCCCAGTGCCATTTTTCCCAGGTGAACATTTAAATAAAACTAACCAACCCACTTGGGTGGGAAACCACCCAGTCTGGCAGCGACGGTGCTGAGTCATATCGTGTAACTTTCTGACTGGTACGTTATTCTAGAGACCGTAACAGACGATGATGTTCGGTGTATATTCAGCGTTGGGGTGAAATGTACCAACTCAATTTTCAAGAATGATTCAAACAAATACTCATTGTTCCATGTTTAACTTTTTAACGTTTGTTTTAGATTAAACCTCACTTGTAAAGTTTATTCTGGTTTTATAGATGGATAGATAGACAGACTGGTGTTAAACATGTTCCCACACAGCTAAATTTACATTTCAAAACTTTTTTTTTTTTTTTTAAATTTAATGTGCTACTGTTTAAATGTTACTGGGAATCATTTAATAGCATACGTGCTGTTTTAGTCTTTCACTATACTGAGTTCAGCAATAAAAACGGACAGATTTCTCCATCCATCTCATTTTGTTAGGTTCTCTGTGACGTGGGGTGAGTACGGCTCAGTGGAACAACAGAAGTCAAGGGGGGGAAAAATAAACCTGTTAAAACATTATACTGACTATGGACTTACAGGCGTGGCAGTAAATCATGAGGAGAAGCTAAAATGCTAAGGCTCTGGGTCACAGAGCATTTATGGCCATTTGTGCTCCTTTGCCTGAAAACATTTTAGGATTTATCTCCAGATTTAACTGGTGGTTCTGTTCGTCTTTATTTTATTATTATAATTTTTTTTTTTTTTTACTGTTGAGTTTGCCGTGTATAATATAAACACGGGAAATTTCTTTCTAGTTAAACCTAACCTTGATTGCTGGATTGATATTTATTTATTTATTTATTTATTTATTTATTTATTTATTTTTGTATTTGAAAAGTGATTTTGTGAGTTTATATGTATTAGTGTAGCCAAGGCATTAGTTCTTCTAATTCAGGAACTGTTACACATGGACCCGATGAGACATGCGTCCAAAATTGAAAAGATGACCTGGGACCTTTCAGGGCTGGGCAATACAATGATGTACTTGTATATTTAACGATCTCGATATTCTGTCACAACACACTTTTCTGAGAGAACTCTTTTTAATTAAGTCGTCGTCTTCTTCCTTTTTTTTTTTTTTTTTTTTTTACATTTCAGTGCTAATTTGTTTGTAGTAATTCCTAAAGTAATTAAGTTTTTCCACATTTATTAAAAGTGTAGTTTGTTACATGATGAAGACTCTGATATGAGCCACGATATCCAAGTATCATGATGCTATTTATTTATTTATTTATTTATTTATTTAATGATAAAGATGTAGAATTACAGTATACCCAGGCCATTTCCAGTACTTTCTTGCCAATTGATCATGATTTATAGAATTATTTAAAACTCTCTGCCTTCAGATATTATCGATCAGAAATTCCACCAAATTCATGCCCGAAAGCCGAAGTTTGGTCCGGTGGAATTACATCCCAGCTCAATAAAAGTGATGTGAAGCAATGAGACGGTGAATAATCGCACAATTTCTGGCTATCTAAAAATAATTACTGTATAAACCGCTTTCTAAGAAACTACAGGTTGTACATTCTTGGTATTTTATTAGATTATGATTTAACTAAAGTACACAGGTAGAGATAAGCGTGCACTTGTACATGCCTCACAGCTCTAATGTAGCTGGTGAGGGTTAAGATGGAAGTATCGCGTGTTTTCTGCGTTTCAAAAAAAAAACTCCGTTGTGAATTGCCATTTTGTGTCAGCGTAACTTGAATGTAGTCTTGAGTTTTGAGCAGTACCTATGTTACCTCACTCTATACCATACTCTGCCGTTTAACCCACAACAAAGGTCGTGATTGCTACTAGAGACCTACCAGGCTGTAGAGTTTAGGTTCTAGCTCTGGACTTAAGACTCCCAGATCTGACATTCAGCCCCACGTCACATTAGAGTAATGGCTAAACCCTCCACTTGTCCATATGCTTCATCAGGAGCATATTGTTGGCATCGGACTCAGATGCTGTACTCTCTTTGCTCTATATAGGACTCGTACAGGAAGCAGGTGGTGATCGATGGTGAGACGTGTCTTCTGGACATCCTGGACACTGCAGGTCAGGAGGAGTACAGCGCTATGAGGGATCAGTACATGAGGACTGGCGAGGGCTTCCTCTGTGTGTTTGCCATCAATAATATAAAGTCTTTCGAGGACGTGCATCTCTACAGGTAGGAATTTATTTATTTATATATTTTCCCCCTCCAGTTGGGCTGTGAAAACTTACATGGACTTCCCCTTCATGTAAAGGGAAAGCTTCTTGTTTGTGTGGGTTTATTCAGTTATTTATTTATTTTAAACAACATGGGTTAAGTCTTGTCTTCAGATATAAGGCAGTCATGTTGGACAAAAGTAATATTGTTAAGCTGACAGTGAGTCCATGATTTTTCTGTACTTGTATGGAATTTATCTATTTTATTTTTTTTCTTGCTGCTTCGTTTTTTTTTTTTTGTTGTTGTTATTTTTTTAAAGACGTGTTTATTGACTATCAAAATGTTGGGAGGTTTTTTTGGGTTTTTTTTTTTTTTTGTAATGTTTACAGTTGATCATTTCTAAGCATAATTCAGGCTTCAGTTGAATTAAAATTCGCTTTAACTCAGCAGTGGAGTGATTTTCTTACAATGTTTCACAACATCCTGTTTTCTGAGAAGCAAAGTTGATGAGCAAGGACTTTATTTCTGCAGCTCACATTTAATAATGCTTCACATTGCACACTCAGCGCTTATCTGTTGATTAAATGGTCGATTATACTGCTTTGTGTATAGGGAGCAGATAAACCGAGTGAAGGACAGCGACAATGTTCCGATGGTGTTGGTGGGGAATAAAAGCGATCTGAGCTCTCGCACAGTGGAGACGCGTCAAGCACAAGAGCTGGCTCGGGGATATGGCATCCCGTTTGTCGAGACGTCCGCCAAAACACGACAGGTGGGTGAACGCCACTAAATGCACACGGGGATTTAAAAAAAAAAAATTTGAAGTTGTACTACAAATTAGTAACGATTCACAGAAGTCCCTGTTGGAAATCGGAGATATTTTTGAAGGAGAAATCTGAACCTGCTTTGTACTGATCCTGTTCGCGTTGTTTACGGTCAGCCGCATCCCGTTCGTTTCAGTTCGGAGCTTTGTCACATCAGAGCAGTCGTCATGGTCGCGGCATGTTGAAACCTGACCGACTGACTTGACTGCACAGCAGGAACTTTCTGCAAACGAATATTTTCACTGCATCACGTTCAGCCCGTCGGACGAGGTTGTGTGCATTTGGTCACGTCTGACGACGTTTTTGCTGTGAACGAGTGTGTTTGGCTCCTCTAGTCAGCTTTTGAGGGAAGAGTCACGTCAAATCAGTACAGAATTCTTCTGTCTGATCAGGAGGAAACATTTTCGATCCGGATGGGTGTGGTCTCTTCCAGGATGACTCCGCCCCCATAGGGCTCACCGACAGGTTCTATGAGGAAAGAGATCTACGCTATTTGACCTTCCTGGTCACCAGAACTCAACCTAATTGTACATTTTTCTATAAATTCACATTGTTTCTATAGTAACAGGGACTTGCGGATATGGCAGTTTAATAGGAGGAGGTGTTTAGAGTTTCTGGAAGGAGTCTCCAGCGTAAGTGCTTTGTAACACACAGGTTGTTTCACAGACTTTTTTCCTCCCCATAACTAATTTTTAAGTAAACTGATTAAATATGTGTTAGTTAGTTAATTAATTAATTTAATAGAAAATGTTAAGTGTTGGTAAATCGCTGTGCTAAAAAGGGGAAATGAAATGTTGTGGGATGTGCTGTTATTAGAAAATAATCAACTTTGCATTTCACCACATAACACGACTGACGTTTATTATATATAATATTACGTTTATAAAAAGTAGTTGCTATTTGGTTGCAGTGTTCGTGGGAAAATCAAATCCAGATGTTCCAGACGTCACAACATGAAACTCCAATTCAGACAATTTTGTATTAAATGGAAATCTTAACAGTTAGCTTGTGTGTAGGTCCTACACTTGGATTCATTTTCGCGAAAATTTATCGGATGACTTAATGATATTTATTCTCTCTCTCTCTTGCGCTGCAGGGTGTGGAGGAGGCTTTCTACTCCCTGGTTCGGGAAATCAGGAGATACAAGGAGACGAACCGCAGCAACAAGAAGAGCAAAAAACACCCACAGAGACGTTGCATTCTTTTATAGCAATACTTCTGCCCACTCTTGCACTACATTCCTGGAATAGCACTGTGCGCACACACACATACACACACACACACACACACACACACACACACACACACACACACATATCTGCTGTAGCATCTCAACCCATCTCCCTCCACTTAGAGTAAGGTCCCAAACAGGAAGCTCAGAAACGGTGCCATGGCTGCTATATGCTTTTTTTTGTATTGTTTTGTTTTTTTGGGGGTTTTTTTTGCAGTGGGTTTGTGGCTCGCCAAATGCAGAGGTTCCTACTTTGGGCTTTACGTATTATAAAAACTTCAAGATTCACGTCATTGGACTTGTTTGGATAACTTTTATCCTGCCGTATACATGCTCTGATTATGGCCATTGATTTTTCTGAATTTTGACTTTTTTTTTTTTTTTTTTTTGTAGCATTCATGTACTCAAATCTTCAGCTCACATTTTTAAACACCATGACTTTCAGTGCATGCGTTAATGTTCTCAGAGCTAGCACCCTACCTGTAACCACTATGCATCTGTGCTTGAAAGGTTGCTATGTAGCGTCACACCCCTCCTCCTTCCCCTCTCGCCGTCTCTGCCTCATTCCCAGCTCTTCTATACTGCGAGCAAGGCTAGAGAGATGATTGTATTGTAGTGTATTGTATTGTTTTGTATTGTATTCCCTCACTTTCATCGTTATAAAGGAGCAAATAATACAGGATACATTGATTTGTAATAATCAGGCCTAGATCAGGGTCTGAACACCTCTGATGCATTCCTGTTGTCATAGCGATGAGAACCTTTTAGGAATTTAATGGAATTTTGTTAATTAAAAAGGATTTTGGTTAAGAGTCCTGTCCCACTTGTCTTAGTCTCATAATTAAGTTATTATAGTTGTTAAGTAAAGAATAACACACGACTGAGCATGCAGTTAGAGTGGTGTGGCCCAGTGCAAAACTGAGTTACTGCTAATACACCAAAGATGAGTGTTTTGATTCACTGACTTTTATATCAGAGCAGGTTCCTGAGTACCATTTAAACAACTAAAAGAACTACACCTCATACCTTTTTATCCATTCACAGCTACATTTAATGTTCTAGAATGTCCACAAGTTATTCCTTGGTTGTTCCCCCTACTTACCTCAGACAGTGACAAAGTACTGACACTGGAGACTCCTTGTAAAAAAAATGTCTCTCCAGAGTAAGTGTCACCAAATCAAAAATTAAGTTACATTAAGTCCCTGTGTTCATTATTACTTCAGAAATAACAAATTAGAATGAGCATGTGACTGGATTTACAGGCAGAATTGTCAGAGCTGCTGTAATAGGAAATTTAATCAACACTTTCTGAGCAGCTCTCACTTATCTTAAGATAATTACTTAACACAGAAGTGGTATACAGACTTTCCAAAAAGGTTCTGGTTGACATTTTTAAAGTCCCTTGGTTTCATCCTACTGCGTGTACTCACTCTCCACTTTATTAGGAACATTTGTACATTCATGAAGTCATCTAATCAGCAGTTTCTGAAATACTCAATCCAGCCCATCTGGCACCAACAACCATGCCACGTTTAAAGTCACAGCTCACACCCTCATTCTGATGCTTGATGTAAACATTATCTGAATGATTTTATGCATTGTGCTGCTGCCACACGATTGGCTGATTAACTGCACGAATGTGTCTGTGTTCCTAATAAAGTGGACAGCGAGTGTACATAACGGACGTCTTCGGTGCTCTTCGAAGTTACCGGCGAAAGAAAAAAAATCCAGCATTTTACAAAAAAAAGGAAAATATTTTTATTGGTTGTGTACAAAAAGGTCAACAGGGCTGTTTACAAACAAAGAGTAACAAAACCAAACCACAATTACACAAAACGGTGTAATTCCTGAGATCCTCTCACCAGCCGAAACGCGAGACCAGCTTCTCCTGATCCCCGAGGTCTTTCTGAACCTTTTTCCTCATGTAGAAGATAGGACAGTCTCGACTAGAGAGAGAGAGAAAATGCATCTATAATCATGCATCACATGATCATGGTGTTTATTAATTTTCTGTAACAGCAGCTCTGATAATAGTGGTAGAGAGTGAAAAAGAACGAGATGATGAGGAAACAACCGTTTATAGCTGTTAAAACAGGAACCTGTGAGATAAATAGGAACTAACTTGTTCCATGGATATTCCATAAAACATTAAACTTCACTATAAACAGAAAACACCAAGGGAGGGGAGAAAAAAAAAAATCAACATGTTCATTAATAGATTAAAAACATGCGAACGTTGGCAAATTGCTGTGGTATATAAGAAGAATAAAACGCTTCGGGATGTGCCGTTGTAGGAAAATAATCAATCCACTTCCGCATGGATTTATTGGGAGTTGTTTATTTTCCTCAAACAGCGAAACCTGCTGTGTAGCTGTACCGCACACCACAACTGCTTGCACATGTAACCATAAATAACTCTAAAAACACACACATATTTAGATCATCGATGATCTCCTAGTCACCATTCACATTAGATGTGTGTGCAGAAACAGGTGGAAAGAGGACAAAGCGTTTATTTAAAAAAAAAAAAAAAAAAAAAAAGAAGTTTGCAGAGTGTTAGTAGATAGACGTCAGAGGCTATTGCGCAATCACGTGTGTGTCACTCATTCATCTGGCCAAAGCTTTTATCTAAGCTGGATCTGATTCCAAACACAAGTCTTACCCTCCGGAACCGGAAACGGCGTTTAAACCGGTCGTAGCGCCAATTAAAACATGACAACAATTTAAAGCGCTATATTAGAACAGCATGTCGCGCTTAACGATAAGGAATTCCATCAGGGTGTCGATTAACTCGGAATACCGACTTGCAGAGCGAGTTTGGTGGGGTTTTTTTTCGGAAAATTACTGATGGTCACAGTGGTTTGTTGGTAAATGAGACCTTTTTTTAAGCCGTACTCATGTTTCGACACACGTGAACCGAAGAGGCCGTGGGCTGAATGCGCGTTGCGATGACGTAACGTGCGGAAAATCTGCGGTAATTTCGGAAAATTGCGAGCTCCTCAGAATATTGCGGCGTTTCCTTGATCGCGAATCCGCACAGATAGTATTTCCCGATCGCGTCCGTTGCGAGAGCGGTGGAGAAGTGTCCGCTGTCATTATACGGTACGAGAGCGGCCTCTAGAGGCGAAATAAAAACTATCGCTGACCAATTTTGTTGTGTTATTTGAAGTGTTTTTATTCATTTTGGACGTCTCGATTTTTGTGTGTTATTTGGAGTGTTACTTTTTGGTTCAGTTTGGACGCATCTCTTTCATTTACTTTAATATTTAATAATAATTAATATATATTAATATTTATTTCATTTAAAAAACTAGAATACATTTTCATGGTACAGTCAGTACTGTTTATTTTTGTAATAAAATTCAGAAATATTTTACTTTGAGTTTTTATGTTTTCATTCAGTATCAATTTTAAAGACTATCGGTTGATTAAACAGTTATCGGCAGGTAAGTACCGCCGACTTAGTTATCGGTATGGGTAAAATCCACTATGGGTCGATTTCTAGTATCCACGCTGTATACGCTACTCGACCGTTAGTCACTTAGCATCCGTCTCGGTTATCAGATCAACTCTTACAGTATCTCAGTGCTTGTTTTTGCATAAGAGACCACATTCATGTAACGTTTATTATTATAATTGTTCTATTTTATTAATTATTGTTGTTAATGTCTTATAGTGCCTAATTTATATATGAAACGTTAGCATTATTTATGTACAGTATATAGTGTTTGCTACTATAGGCAGTTTCAGGCATCTGTAGGGGGCTTGGCACCGATCCCATGCGGAGACGGGGGTCCTACTGTATTCCGGTCCATTACTTAGCCACAGGAGTCACTCCATTGTGTACGCTCTAGTTAAAGTGTAAAGTGGTATAAGAGGTCCAGAGTATGCAGGACCGTATACACATTATCCTGTGAAGTTCACTTTAAATCACGAGGCATGGGTGGAAAATAAAGTACCCACTTTGAGGCTTGTATTGTGCATTGCACTTGTAAATGTGTGGACAATGTGTTACTTGTACAAATTATGCATTAGTACACACACACACACACACACACCTGGTACACAGCACATCTTCATGCAGGGACCCTTGGCAGCGCTGACACTGAGTCCACAGACGAGAGAATTTCTCCTCCAGGGTGGACATGTGAGCAATCTGAACACCACAAAACGTATTTTGATTAAAGTCATGAAAACATTTAACGAAAGAAACGAGACGCATCAGATAAATATCCCGTTCTCCATGGCATGAATCAGCTGTGCTCTGCGGTGATGACGCTCTTCCTGCCTGGAAGGACCCGCCCCTTCCCTAACCACTGTTACCCCGTGACCCGTGTATTCAGGGCCGATTACACACCTCTTTCTGGTAGAGCTCCGACTCCTTCTTCTTGCAGAAATCACACACAGAAGCTACAGGAAGGGAAGAAATGATCAGCTTCAGAAATCAAATCCATTGCACTCACGCACGCACTCACGCACGCACTCACGCAGTCAACGTACTGTCTGTTTTGAGAACCGCTTTGCAGCCAATGCACGTGCTACGTTTCTGCGCAAAGGCCATGAGGCCTCCCACTCTGGAGGTCAGAACAGTCTTACAGCGTGTGTGATCTCCCTCTGAAACACACACACACACACACACACATTACAGAATGACACATGCTTCAGATCTTATCAATCACCACAGTAAATATCCATG
>JANDJT010000102.1:5469639-5487090 GCA_024331685.1 Stegophilus panzeri | reverse complement strand
TTGGTAAATATGAGCAAAGAAGGCTGTGGAAAATTGTCTTTATTGTTTAACCTTTTGATCTTTTGTTAAAAAAAAAATCATCACAAAAATACTGTGCTTTCATGGATATCAAAGAATTGCAATAAATTTATTTATTTTTTGTTAAATATAGGTGTGCACCCCTATGAATTCATATGAGAAAAATATATTTGAAGTATATTCCCACTGATATTTAAAAAATATTTTAGTAAACCTGGGTGACTAGAAACAGGAAATTGTTTAACCATGACTTCCTGTTTCACAGGAATATAAATATGACGTAACACATAGGCCAAATTCCCTTAATCATTCATAAAATGGGAAGTTGCTATAAGAAAATAGCACAAGCATTGAAAATGCCCATTTCCACCATCAGGGCAATAATTAAGACGTTCCAGTCAGCTTTATGAATTCCAGTTCCAGTCAGTCTTATGAATCAACCTAGAATTGGACGTGTGTCGAAACTGACCCAACGCACTGTGAAGCTGAGGAGGATCGTAGAGAACGGACGTGGGTATAAGGAAGAAGAAGATCTGAGAGGCAGGAGGGAGCCAGATTATGAATGGCTTTGAATGTGAGCAGAACTTTATAATGAACTCGTTGTTGGACAGGAAGCCAGTAGAGCTGAATAAGGGAGGGTGTGAAATGGTCAGTGGACTTTGTTTGAGTAATAATTCTTGCAGCTGAGTTTTGAATAATTTGGAGCTGGTGGAGAAGTTTGAGGAACAAGACAAAGAGTTCAAGGTGTTCACTCGGCCTCCGAATTCCCCAGATCGCAATCCGATTGAGCATCTGTGGGATCCATGGAGGCCCTACCTCGCAACATAAAGGACCTAAAGCATCTACAGCCAAAGGATTCATAGCACACCTTCAGAGGTCTTATGGAGTCCATGCCTCGATGGATCAGAATTGTTTTGGAGGCACAAACAGGAAGTACACAATATTAGGCAGGTGGTTTTAATGTTATGGCTGATATATATATCTATATGACCTTCCAGTCCAGCTTGTTGTCAAGATGGACACCAAGGTATCTGTAGGTGTCCTGACCCATGATGGTAAAGGGGATGGTTGTGGTCCTCTTCCTCCTGTAGTCCACCACCATCTGCTTGGTCTTGGCCATGTTGGGGAGCAGATGGTTCTTCCCACACCACTCCATCCCTAATGCACCCAACCACCACAGAGTCATCAGAAAATTTCTGAAGGTGGCAGAGATCTGACCTGTACTGAAAGTATGTGGTGTACGGGATAAAGAAGAAGGGGGTGAGCATGTGATGGTCCAGTGCTGCTCCACATGGAACCATGCTCTCCCTCTTCCTCTTCACCCTGTACACCTCAGACTTTCAGTACAGTTCAGTTACTGTAAGTAACTGTTCTGCACTCAGTTGGATATTGCGTGGAAAAGTCTAGCTCAATGTCGTTTTAGCCATGATATTTTTTCTCTTTTCTTTTCTTTTTTCCCCCAAGTACTACAAGCTTTCTTGCACAGCAAAACCGATTCTTGACCAGTTGAAACACCAACTTGATATTGATCGAAAGTACCAGAGTAGAGCCTTTCATTTCTGTTCAGCTTCTTTCATTCTTTTTTTTTCTTTTCTTTTTAAAAAAAAAATCGCACAGAGTATGTTAAGCCATTTGTTAAGCAATTGTTAAGCCATGAAACCTTTGCTCATACTGATGATGTTACCGCAGGGTCACAGGTTCAGAATAATGGGGGCAGGCTGTTCAGTGTTTATGGCTGCACAATCTGACAGATAACGCATCACTCATATTGGTATAAAGTCCAAACTCAGATTAGCAGGTTTGACACACAGACACACTGCTTTCAGAGGCACCGCAGGACTCTGTGGAATAGATACATCCCGTATTCACCGTGTATGTGAGAGGGAGAGGGAGAAAGATGGACATCCTGGAGACATATGCCTACGATAGGAGACAGCGCAGGAACACGGTAATGTTACACACACACACACACACATACTGATACACGTGTACCTACTCTCATGTATACAAATAATGTCCAGTGGTGCTGACAAGTAATCCAACAATACTTCAACATTACTTCCTTTCAAATGTGTGTGTGTGTGTGTGTGTGTGTGTGTGTGTGTGTGTGTGTGTGTGTGTGAGTAAAATTCTCCATTTCACTTGTTGTACCAATTATTTACTGACTGTAGTATTCACACTGGTTTTTGGGGGTTTTTGGGAAAGTGTTTCACTATACTGTTTTCACTTCTTCTCCATCTCTTCGCCTTCAGTCCTGCATTCTGTTTCTTTTTCTCCTTCCTTTCTTCGCTTCTGCAGCACTGTATTTCTACCTGTGGATCCCAGACTCTGCTCCATCCATCCTGGCTGCAGGTGTGAAGGTTGCCCCCGTGCTCTCATTGGCTTTCGTGGTGCTGAGCTACAATGGAGGGAGGAGCCTGCTGGGCGTGGCTGGAGGGCTGGTGATGTCAGCGGGAGGAGACACCTGTCTCATCTGGCCACATCTTTTCCTCCTGGGTAAATAAAAAAAACCTCATGCTGCGATGCTGTATCTTGTGCGCTGGCCATGATGAAATGAAAATCATGTGTATTGCACTTACTGTTTACAATAGTACACATCCGTTACATTTGTACATATTATCCATTACACTGTGAATACACTCATTGGCCACTTTATTAGGAACTCCTGTAAACTTGCCCATTGATGCAATCATGTTGCAGCAGTACAATGTGATCTCAGTGACTTTGATCGTGAAATGGCTGTGGGTGCCAGATGGACTGGTTTGAGTATTTCAGAAACTGCTGTTCTCCTGAGATTTTCATGCACCTCAGTCGATGGATTGATTTTTCACAGAATGAAACAAAAAAGCATCCAGTGAGCGACAGTTCTGTGTGAGGAAATGCCTTGCTAATGAGCGAGATCAGAGGAGATTGACCAGGCTGTTTCGATCTGACAGGAAGGCTATCTTTACACCTGTGGTGAGCAGAAAAGCAGCTTAGATACACAACACAACATCTCAAGCCTTGATGTGGATGGCTAGAGCACTAGAAGACCACATTGGGTTCCACTGCTGTCAGCCAAGAACAAGAATCTGAGGTTATCATGGGCACAGGCTCATCAAAGAAAAGTTTATCCTCCGCCTCCTACTTGCCATAACTCCTCCTGTGGTTCTCATTTCCTCATATCAGTGCCTCACATGTAGTGCTCAGCCTTTAACAAACATTTTGGACAAAAACACTAGAAAAACAGCAGAAATACAATGTAACAAGGTGGTAAGTGGTTTTGGATGCAGCCGATATCTGTGTTGGACTGAATTTCTATTTAATATCTAATCTTATTGCACCATATTCATCATATTTGCATTATCGATAACAGTTGGATGGAAAGCTATGTTAGGTACCTTCCTCATTTCTTTTCTCTGTCTTTTAGGAATGGTCTGCTTTGCTCTGGCCCACCTGCTGTACTCTCTTTCCTTCCTGACTTCACGTTATTCCTCTCACGCCTCTTTTTCCTGTGGCCTCTATTTCTTGTACCTCCTGCTCTGGGGAGCAGGTGGTGGAATTTACGTCTATCTCCTGCCCTTCCTCCAGAAGTCACCAGAGCCTGAGGTTTATGTCCCGGCTGTTGGAGGTTATGTGCTTCTCATTGTTCTGATGGCGACTCTTGCGGCACGAACGAGGCACCTGCTGGTTCTGCTAGGTGGCCTGGTCTTCATGGTGTCTGACTTCACCCTTGCGCTGCAGCATTTCAAAGTCATTGAACATCTGGATCATGGCAGGCATATTGTCATGACAACGTACTACCTGGCCCAGATGCTGATCGCCATCGGTGACGTGGAGGCGTCAATGGTAGAGCAGGCCGAGGAGCTCCACAAATGGAAGAAGTCATAGGGGCGGCGTCGAGACATGGGCATGTGGAACTAATGCAGACTTCATACAGACGAATATAAATCATTACTTATAGGAGATTCTGTGTTCTGTATTTATATGTTTACATAATGTATAGGTCGTAAGTCTGCATTGTTTAAATGTGTCCACTAGGTTTTAAAAGGCTTGCAAACATAAATATTATTTATAGCTACCAACCATGTTTATCATTTGAGTAGAAACTAGGACATGTCCAGTCATGACAGAAAGAAGAACTCTATGTAGCCTATACTATGTTTCTTACAATATTAAAATAACCAAAAAACTCTCAAACAATAAATAAGAAACGCTGAATAAACTTGGGAACTCTACACATCTATGCATCCTAATTCCCTGTTCACCATTTTCATAGATTATATTATATATTGTATTATCCATTAATGGAAAGGATCCATAGGGCCAGTGATGTAAGTCATGATGTAGGTAATACTGATATGGTGTGTGTGCATGTGTGTGTGAGTGGTGTTAGTTGGATTAGAAACAGCAGCGACTGTATCCAATCACTGGCCATTTTATAAAACACTCATTCAAACAGGTATACAGTTAGAGACTAAATCTCATTTAATCATCATGCTGTAAAAAGACATCCAGTCTGATTGCATTATAATGACCTTGTGATTATTTTACAAGCTGTACATGCAATCAGCCCAGATGATTGCACCATGTAATTTCCCCACACAGGCCTGGATGATGACATGAGCTGACTTTCTGTTGCCTCACAGTCTAGGCATAACCTCCAAACACATTAGTTATGTGGTGTCTCATTGTTGGCCCTGATGCCATTCAACACAACAAGCTGCTTATAACATAAAGGCTACATTGTGAGTCTTTGAAGCTGTTGACTTTCCTCAAAGCACCTTACAAACAATGCTAATAACTATAGTGGCCTTACTGAATGTGTCTCTTGACTAATTAAGAGTAAGAACATTGGCTTATGGAGAGCCTGTGTGTTTTGCCTAGATGAATAGTACTGTTAGAGTTTATTCTCATATCACAACTAAGATTCTACTTGAAAGACTAATACTGACTTTGACTTCAGGATTATCTTTGTAGCAGTGCACAAACATTGAGCATAGCCAATACTATAATTTGGAATGTCCTGAAAAAGAAAGAAACCACTGGTTTAATGAGCAACAGGCCCCGATTGGGTCGGCCAAGGAAAAGAACAACAGCTGATGACAGAAACATTGTGAGAACTGTGAAGAAAACCCCCAAAATAACAGTCAATGACATCATCAACAACCTTCACAGGGCAGGGGTGAAGGTATGGGAATCGCAAAGAAATACAGAGATGAGCCAGAAAAGTTCTGGAACCAAGAGTAACCTCTACCAAAGTGATGGAAAGGCCAAAGTGTGGAGAAAGAAAGGCTCTGCTCATGATTCAAAACATAAAAGCTCATGTATGAAACATGGTGGAGGTAGTGTCACGGCTTCGGTTTGCATGGCCGCTTCTGGAACAGGCTCACAAATATTTTTTTTGATGATAGAACTCATGATGAGCAGCAGAATGAATTCAGACGTTTACAGGAACATTTTGTCTGCCAATTTAAAGAGAAATGCATCCAAATTAATTTTTGAGGAACTTCATGTAGCCAGACAATGATCCAAAACACACTACTAACTCAACATGTTTTATGTTTTATGTTGCTTAACACATCTACACTGGCGCTTGAAAGTTTGTGAACCCTTTAGAATTTTCTATATATCTGCATTTCTATATAAATGTCATCCCATTGATTGAAAACACCTGACTCTAATTTCACCTTCAAATTAAGTGCTAATCCTAGACAGTCACATACTTTTGCCACCCACAGACATGTAATTTCTCATTTTCCTCAATAAATAAATGACCAAGTATAATATTTTTGTCTCATTTGTTTAACTGGGTTCTCTTTGTCTACTTTTAGGACTTGTGTGAAAATCTGATAATGTTTTAGGTCATATTTATGCAAATATATAGGAAATTCCAAAAGGGTTCACACACTTTCAAGCACCACAGTAGATGTAAATACCAAACAAATGAATTGGCCTTGCCATTCCAATAGTTTTGGAGGGGACTGTACTGTATGTCACTATTGATTGTCTGTTGTGTTAAATATATCTACGTGCTGCTACAGCATATAGGTAAAGCTCAAGGTCATGTGTAAGAATCATTTTGCTGTATAGCTAGCTATCCAGCAAAAACAAACATTTATAGACAGTCCGACTATGTAGCTAACTAGATAGCTAACATGTATGAATTAGCATAAACGAGCTAGTACAAAAACTAGCAAGCCTCTGAAACCCAAACAATATTTGGTTAAGTTAGTTAATGTTAGTTTGGCTAACTAGCTAATGTTACTTTTCTTAATATACTTTTGATGTCTGAGGTGGTGTTCACTTCAGCATAGCTTACATGGTTAATTAATATAACATTTTCAGATCAGTGTCAATTGTAGACATATAAACAAAGTAATTTGTACAGTCAAGTCACCACACGACTTATTTACACTTACATGTGTGATTCTTTTGATCACTAGCCTACTTTTACTTCTACTCAAGTGAATTATTACTACAGTAACAGCACCTTTACTTAAGTCAATGAGTTTTGTATTCTTTTCACCACTGGTTGAAGCTAATAACTTGTTTTGTTGGTATAAAGTCAAAGGGGATGTCCACCAGGTGGCGCGAAAGCTTTACTCTTAAATGTCCCAGATCGCAGAAGCTCACAGATCACGCAGGTTTTCTAAAAGCACACACACTACTAAACAGTATATAAAAGTTTATAAAAGAAAATACCAAGAGTTACAGACATAGTATTGTTTATTGGGTCAAAGGCTTCCTCAAGCCCATCACTATCAGCTCCAGTTTAGACCAACAACCAATAACAACTATCAGTTGGAGACACAAGATTTGAATAAATTTGAAGCATTTTCTGTCATTTTATCATATTAAATGCCGTAGGGTTTCAAATGTAAATGTACGTGGCAAGAACTAATTGGACTTACACTGCCTTTTAGAAATTTTTAGACACTTAGATTTTTCCCCCCATTTTCAGTGTTGGTTTGCGCTAACATGTTAACCTATTAAAGGCTAGGGTTTCACATGAGTGAATAGTGTATATGTGACAAGAACCAACTGCACACATTCTTCATGCATATATTCAGTTTTTCCAGGGGCACCAGTAGGAATTTTGAGCCCACTTACAGGTTAATGCTCTGGGCCTCTCATTCCTCATTCTCCTGGAATATTTTTCTTCCCGAGTCTATACAGGATCCTTGGAATCATCTCACCCCTCCAACCCTCCATCTGAGATTTTTAATAGAGACAAAACGATACCACTTTTTCTTTTCCGATACCCATACTGAAACCCTGAGTAACAGCCGATATCGATTCCCATCCGATATTGTTTCCTTTTAAAACTACTAACCGAAAAAAAAAAGCACTTAATAAAGTAGAAAGTATAAGTACAATAAATCCTATCAATCCTACCAAAAAACAAAAACAAAAAAACAAAGAAGTCGAATCTCATTAGGCTAGATGTAAACATTTACGGTTGCAAAAATAAATAACTTTTCCAAATCCAGTTCCAAATCTTTTCCATTTGTTAAGAGATCCGAAATCTGATATGTTTTCTCTGATATCAGGTTATTTTTTTTGTCAGGTCTCAGCCAGATATCAATACCGGGTATCAGATTTGTTCCGCACCTGAAATAATGTTAGTCATAACACATCAGAAACCCAACGCTTCCTTCTTCCTTCAATCACAGAGACTGGCTAAAGAGCTAGATGAAATCATTACTCGTTACAGAATTATATAATGCACTCAGTTTACAGGGTTCATCTCCTACGCCTCACCTTCATCCATCCGTCTCTAGCAGCACCATGTTTTCAAATATCATTCATTATGTTCTGGGTCTTTCTCTCTCTCTCTCTCTCTCAGTAGAAACACATTCCATGACCATGTTTAGGTTTTAATATCTTTAGGTGACGTTCCCGTAATGTGCTTTTTTTAAAGCAATCCGTGTTACTGGAAGTGGAATTTCCGCTCATTTTCACAGGTTCCTTCTGCTACTCTCGGATCAGATCAGATTGGCTGCCGTCCTGCGGCCTTGACGACAGATAAGGGACCGTTTTTACTTGGCTATCAACTAAAGCCATCAGCATTAACAATGGAGCATAGGAAAAATGACCGTCATTATGCTGCAGCTGCACTGTGTGAATAAATTTACAAAACCGCACTGTGCATATTTTACTTTAGTTTAGTAATGTGGTTTGGGGAGGAAAAAAAAAAAAAAAAAAGCAGGTGTGTGCAAACCTGGTATGCATATATACTCATATCATTGACCCCCTTCCATACAGACAGCAATACACTACGACTTCATAAAATTCAAATTCTAAATACTTGATGATTCCTACCAGTCAGTGGTAAGGCTGCATCGGTCTGCGTGTCAACACGGAGTTCAGGGTGAAACTTTTCCATGAGCATCCTCCGGTTTGTTTATTGTCCAGAAAAGCTGAAAAGCCTCACACAGCCCAGCCAGGAGACGCCAAATTGTCGTGGAAATTAGACAACACTCGCAGACTCATCCTCTGAAGGTAAAAAAAAAAGGTTTATTACAGAAAGATGGTTCACAAGATTTTTTGCTGAAAAGATGGATCCCCCCCCCCAGCAAATTTTGATTGTATGGAGGTACACAGTAATCAGGATTTGATCAAACTTATAGTACAGTTGTGCTGCAGGTTAAGGTTCTGTATTAGTAACTGGAAGGTTGTGAGTTTAAATCCCAGGTCTGCTAGAGAGCCAAAGTGTTAAGACTGCATTCTACCTTACATGTAATTACTAATGTAAATCAAGCCGCTTGCAATCTTTTGTTTGTTTATGTCGCCATATCAGATGCAATTAGGGAGTACACTCTATTACAACATCACTATATGAGCAATGCCACATTGTGAAATGTCGCACCGATGATTATATCAAAGCAAATGGTAATGCACAGGCTTTGGTCTTACACGACCAAATGATCATGCAAATCCGGGTTCAGCCGGTTCACAGCTGCAACATCAACAACATGACTAAACTGAAAATGTCCAGCCAGGATGATTATCCTCTAATGTTTTATATTTTTACGTTATGTTTATTATGACTAGACTTAAGAGCTGTCTGAGTAATCAGTGTTTGTTATTATTATTATTATTATTATTATTATTATTATTATTCATCCATTTTCTGTATGGTTTATCCTGCTGAGGATCCTGGAGCCTATCCCAGGAACTCGGGACACCCTGGACACCCATCGCAGGGCACAATAACATACACATTCACACACTACAGATAATTTGGAAATGCCAATCAGCCTAGGACGCATGTTTTTCGACTCGAGGAGGACACCTGAGTACCCAGAGGAAACCCCCGAAGAATTTGGGGAGCATGTAAACTCCGCACACACAGGACAGAGGTGGGATTCGTACCGCCAAGCCCAGACTTGCAAGAGACTCCTTGTTATTATTATTATTATTATTATTATTATTATTATTGTTATTACTATTATTGGTATTACAGCAGACCTTTTTCACAAAGCTAGACCTAGTGCAAGAAATAAAACAAACTCAACATGAAGAGTGAAAAGAAGTTAAAAAAAAAAATAAAATAAGCAAAGCTGCAAATAAATCCATTTGTTCTCTAAGTGCAAAAACTCGACTGCAAGCAGTTGATTTATCTCACGGTTTCATGATTTACATAATGACTCATATCCTACATCATCAGAAAAAGCTCTGCTTTCTACTGACATGTCAAAAACTACTTTGTTGAGAAGTCTATTACCAATGTAATGTATCATTTATGAATATTAATGACTAGGGGGTGGGGCTCACGGTTGGGAAAAGTACAGTGTACATAGGAGAGGCAGAAAAAAAGTGATTTGGTGTCATTAGTGTATATAGAATATGGGAATATGAGCTGTTTATCAAGGTGAAGCACCTATTCAAAGCGGCATAACCACACCAGCTTTCAGGTCACAAGCTGCACAACAGGATGTTGCACAATTAGCACCAGTGTGCATGTTCACATGCAATGCTGAGCAGTGCAGACAGAATCTTAAGCCATCATTGTGCCATAGATATCCCTTTATTTCCACATAGCACTGAATACAAGATGCGAACACACACACACAGAAATGGACACGCTCTATAATAAAAGAAAAAGGCAGGCACAACAGAAAAGGTAGTATCATCACAAGTTTGAATTCCCAAAGATGCCACAGCTTCATGAGAGCAAATCTGGCTGTACTCTCTGTGTGGGAGGGATGGCATACTCTCTCTCTGCTGTCAATCACAGCAACACAAGCCAATCAAGGGTGTCTGTGAGGTTATGTATGCGGAAGAGGGTAGATAGCGCTTTCCTCCGAGTGTGTACCTTGTGATGCTGCAGGTCAGAAAACATGCAGTTGGCTGGGGGATGGGAACTCGCCAAGACTAAATTAGGGACAAACTGGGAGAAAACCAAAAATGTAAAATTGAGGTGGATTAAACCAAATGAAACCAAATGTTTTTACCTCACAGTAGTGATTGTATCAAAGCATTTCAGCAATGCAAGAATCTGTACAAATAATCTGCCTTTATATATGTTTAAACATGTCGGTTATAGTTTTATCTTTCCTCAGGACAGCACAGTGTAGATTATTACTCTCGATGATACTGCAGGAGGTAAAAAATAGGATCTGTAAAAATAAATAAATAAATAAATCCAACCTGCAAAACACATCAGGAACTTTCAAATCCAGCTAAGAACAACATAAAGTGACCATGCTTACAAAGCACTACCAGCAGAGGAATGTATGTGGATGCGTGTGTGTGTGTGTGTGTGTGTGTGTGTGTGTGTGTCTGTGCTCGGGGATACTCCGGTGGTGCATTTTTTCCTGTGTGTGTCACTGGAGGATAGGTTTGTGTTTCTCTATTCTCTGGGAAAGTCATCAAGGCTGGAACGCAGAAGATTGAGATGATTAAGTCAGTTATGTGCAAAGGTAACAGCTCTAAGTCTAAATGCATGCATATGTATATGAAAAATACATAAATGCCCAGTTATATAACTAAATATAATGTTATACTTGCGATGTGTGCAATATGTAGACATGTATAATATCTGTAAGAACTTATTTTGTGAAAATCTACTGACTATAAAGTGAGGCACAGATGAGTTTATAATAGTAGACCTGCATTTCTCTATATACTTGGATTTGCTTTGAAACAATGGACGAAACAGATACAAAGCTAAAGTAAAGTAGCTAAAGTAAAGTACTGTTTATAAGACGCCTGAATGAACTCACCGATCAAGCTCCAATGTGCTGCCCGGTCTCATGTTTTTGTTGCCTGGAAGACGTATTGACTAAAAAGCAGTAGGTAAATTAATGTCGCAACATATTTGTGAGCTAGTTAGCTAGCTAAGGGAAAGAAACACGTGTATGATCATGGAGGAGATCTGGGCCCTGTTTGTGCTCTTGACAAAAGTCATTGTCCTACGTACATTTCGACTATGAAATATGGTGTTCTGTCCTCGGCTCACGTGTAAAGCCTAGATCAAACTGTACTGACAGGGTTTTTTTCAGATCGGCGTCTGTTGGCGTCGGTCAGTGTTTGTTTTCACCGACTGAACATGATCGGCGTTTGTTGGTGGTCGTGGAATGTCTGAGCAGTGTAGTATGATTTTCCAACAAACTCTGACGTAATCTGACCTGGCCACGAACAGTTGCCATGACGATGAGGCAAGCGTCCCAGAACACTCAACAGAAACGAAAGCCTGTGCCATGTATGCTTAGTGGTTAGCACGTTCGCCTCACACCGCCAGGGTTGGAGGTTTGCTGCCCTGTGTGTGCGGAGTTTGCATGTTCTCCCCGTGCTGCAGGGGTTTCCTCCGGGTACTCCGGTTTCCTCCCCCAGTCCAAAGACATGCATGATAGGCTGATTGGCATGTCCAAAGTGTCCATAGTGTGTGAATGTGTACGTGATCGTGCCCTGCAATGGATGGATTGGCACCCTGTCCACGGTGTACCCCGCCCTGTGCCCGATGCTCCCTGGGATACGCTCCAGGTTCCCCTGAATGCGGCCCTGTAGGATAAGCGGTATAGAAGATGGATGGATGGATGGATGCTATTTTCCGTATTCTGTTTCATGAAGTAAGAAGCGAAATCGCAACAAATATTTACAACTTATTCACGTAAAAAATATTGTTCGTAACGTATGACCTAATAATGGTCTTAGCTGACCACATAGCCTACCTTAAGATGTCTTTCTTGAAGTTGTTGAAACTGCTCTGGGGCAAACCAAGCAAAATTGTGAAAGCACAGTCTCCCACGTCGCACCAACCAAGTCTTTTCAGGTGAAATATGACACGTAAAGACACTGGTAATAGTAAAAAAAATTTATTGTGGTAAAAGGATAAACCAGTCTTTTAAACCAGTCTGACTGTCCGTAAGAAAAGTCCGTTAGGGCAGTGTGAACATGACAGGTGAGTTTCCCAACATTCTAAATCCAACGACCAACTTTTAAAATCTGGCGATTATTGGCGTTGGTCGGCGTCTGTTGGAGCAGCGTGAACTAGGCCTAAAAGATATTAGTCAAGTCTTGCTAGTGTCTTTATTTTCTCTTGACATGGTTAACTGTGATGAGCATGTCGTGCTAGCATGACAGTTACAGGACAGCTTTGCGCTGAACTTTTCCCTTTGCAGAACCTTCACACTGACTGTCCCTCAGTGGTGGAATGAACTTCCAACCTCAATCTGGACCGCAGAATCTGTGACCATCTTCAAAAAACAGCTAAAGTCCCACCTCTTCCGTGAACACTTACTTAACTAACACCTAAAAAACAACAAAAAAAAGCAAAAAAAACCCCAAAACACCTTACTCTGGCTCTTACACCTCTACTCTGTGCACTTTGCTTCTTCTTGAACTCAATTAATAGATCTTGTACAGTAGCACTACTTGTATTGTTCTCCGCTTGATCTATCGCTTTGCTTGTATTTCCTCATTTGTAAGTCGCTTCGGATAAAAGCGTCCGCTAAATGAATAAATGTAAATGTAAACTTTTTTGTTCGGTTTTGTGTGTGTTTCCACACCGATTCTAAAAAGATCGTCTCTCGTCCATGTGCACGAATTATTCCACCTTTCTACTGTACTGGCAGTCAAACGGATTCGTAACCTAAGAATCAAGTTTAAACATAGCTACATCACCAGATGAAGAATTCTGCTTTGGGAAAGTAAATTCACACCTGCACCTCTAAAAATGATACGGAGTCAGGTCATTTCCTAATACGTACACGTCATTTAAACCGCGAACAGGTAATACGTTCTAAACAGATACATATACAGATATAAATAGGAGGCACACTATTGCTGTTGTTGTGTGTGGATTTTTTTTAAATCAAATTTGGCTTTCCGGAAAGCTTCACAGGCGACTAGAGGTGTGAGTCGAAACTGGAATCCCGCAGGCGACAAAAACATAAAAATGGCGAGTGGTTTTGAACTTTAAGTTCTCAGATTTAAAGTTTAAATAAAGACCTTTAAAAACTGTCTGGTCCGAGTTGCGGTGGTTTAAATTAGGCTAGTATTTTGTTTATATTTTGGGGAAGGGCTAAATTCAAAAATATCACGGGCATGTACAAGCAAAAATAATAACCCAGTGAGCAGGATTAAAAACAGTATTAAACACATCTCTGTAGTGGATATGGGGTTGTCTGAGCCAGTATTCACAGACCATGCTGATAGTGCTGGCATTTCTACCTCTCGGTTGTTTTTTTTCTAATGTTTTTCAGTGTTTTTCAGTGGTAGGGATCATATTTAATTAAAAGTTACCCTTCTGTTTTAAGCCACACCCTCTTCAGGTCTAAATTTGAATAAAAATACACTTACAAGTATTTGAAGCATGAAACTGAGATACAGATACAGGTTGTGTTACAGGAGAAGTGTGTTCCTCAAAGATAAAACTCTCCACAATCAATCTCCGTCTGATGTCCCGAGTCTACTAAACACGTGCAAACTACTGGATTAAAAAAAAAAACGAGACACTCTGAAAATGATCCCTTCACACGGTTGAATATTTCGCACCAGACTCAGACCAGAACTGACTGTGTGTAAATAAACCTTCAACGTGTCCTCTTATACCCACTGAAAATGATAATGACACACTGGTGAAACATCATTGGAATCCTTTAGGAACTTCTTTTAAACATCTCTACTGGTTTAAAGGTCAGCTTTGCCCTGTAATTCACTTCACTGAGCACGGTACAGGTTTCAGACGGTCTCCGAGCGCATTCTTCCTTCTGTGGTCATAGGACAACATACGAGCCAGGCCAGAATAGGAGAACTCAGCATCCAAAGCAAACAGCCACAGAGAGAGGCTTGCTATTTGTTCGTGGTTGTACTTAGAAGTTCTGACCACGGCCTCAGAGAAAGTGTACTCTAGTGACTGAGGTTAGAGGCCGTATGATTGGATAGCTGTCTGACGTCGAGGTCACAAAAATGGCAGAACCATTTACGAGGGAGTGTACTTCTGTCCCCTTGAGGAACTCTGCGTCTGCGTCAGCCGTTAGCACTAAGATCATGACCTTTGACCTTGATAATTTGTAGACTTGGCTAGCTGTAATCTAAATGGTTGGTTCGTCTTCTGGGGGAAGAAGTGCAGCTTGGGAAGTAAGCCGTGGGAAAATGTTCCCATCTCCAGTGGCCAAGTGGAATGCTTTATTTTGACCCTTGAGCTCTGAACAAGGAATGAGGAACATCCTTTTCCTGCTTTCATACCACAAGGCTTTCAGATCACAGCTGCGGTTCCTATTACATATGTATGAGCATCGCCACTTACCTGATGTTACAAATGACACAAAAATGAAATGACATTCATCAAAACACTCTTTGATAGACTGCTGTTGAGAGCAATACATTGGTTCATTTCTCACAACCTAATTAAAATGCCGATCCTGTTTGAACGTATCAGCTGCAAGTTTGAGTGACAAGTGAAAACCTGCGACCAGGATATAACGCTCTTATAATGTTTGAAAAGGAAATTCCAGTTTTCCAGCCTAATCTCAATCAGTGCATATATGCGATTACTACAGACAATTTTTTTTAATGTCCTGGGCTCCCTAGTGGTACTACAGAAAAGTGTCCACTCTAACATCTGGAGAATGCATGTTTGAATCCCAACAATGCCACAGCCATCCATGGCTGAGAGTCAAGTTCCCTCCAAAAGTATTAAAACGGCAAGGCTAATTATATTGTTTTTGATATACACTGAAGATATTTGGGTTAGAGACCATAAAATGGATATGAGAAGTAAGATAGCTCTGAAGTTCAGCTGATATTTCCTGAGATTTACATCCAGATGTGTTAAACAACTTAGAACATGACATTTTTTGTGGCAAACCATCCAATTTTTAGGTGAGAAAAAGTATTGGAACAGATAGTGAAGTAAAGTAAAGTAAATAACACTTAATATTTGGTTGCATATCCTTTGCTTGCAATAACTGCATCTAGCAAGCGACCCACTAACATCACTAAACTGTTTTTCCAGGCTTGTACCTCAGCTTCTTTCAGTTGTTGCTTATTGTGGGAGGGTTGATTATTTTGAGTTAAGGTCTGGCCAGTCTTAAACCTTCCACATTTTTTCCGTAATGAAGTCCTTTGTTGAGTTGGCAGTGTGTTTTAGGTCACTTTGCTGCATGATAAAGTTCCTCCCAATTAGACCGGATGCATTTCTCTTTAAATTGACAGACAGAATGCTTCTGTAGACTTCTGAATTCATTCTGCTGCTACCATCATGAGTTCCATCATCAATAAAGATTAGTGATCCTGTTCCAAAAGCAGCCAAGCAAGCCCAAGCCATGACACTACCTCCACCATGTTTCACAGATGAGCTTGTGGTACAGTACAGTATGACTTGTATATTTCTGCTCTCAAAATCTTCTTTGAAAAGTAGATTGTGATACCTCCACCCCTGACCTGTGGAGGTTGTTGGTGATGTCACAGACTGTTGTTTTTGTGTTTTATCTTCATAGCTCTCACAATGTTTCTGTCATCAACTGCGGTTGTTTTGCTTGGCTGACCTGTTTGGTGTCTGGTTGTTAGTACACCAGTGGTTTCTTTCTTTTTAGGGACATTGCAAATTGTTGTATTAGCTATTCCCAATGCTTGTGCAATGGCTCTGATCCATTTTCCTTCTTTTCTCAGCTTCATAATGGTTAGCTTTTCTCCCATAGACAGCTCTCTGGACTTTATGTTGGTTTATCCTTTTTAACAGCCAATGCAGTCTTCATAGGCGAAACCCAGGGCTCAAACTAAAAGTAGACATTCAGAGCTATTAATTGTGTAAACAATCAATTTAACATGGCACATCTGGGCAACAAGTAACAACTATCAGTCATGTGTTCCAATATTTTTGATCACTTGAAAAATGGGTGGGTTCAAAGAAAAGGTGCCATGTTCTATGTGTTTATTACATCTACATGTAAATATCAGGAGACAAAAGCTGAAATTCCGATCTGTCATCCCATATTATTATTTTCTTTTAATCTCAAACCCAAATTTCTTCAGTCTATAGTAAAAAACAAAAGAATTGGCCTTGCCGTTCCGATACTTTCGGAGGGGACTACACAGACAGCTCCGGTAAGACTTTTCAGAAAGGATGCCTGTCTCATTTCATATTGAGTTTATTGTTATAGTTTTGAATTTTCCATTACATAGTCATGTAGTTGATGAAGTTCAACAACTGCCCCTAGACTTCCATTATAAGCAAATTTTGAGTGAACAAGTTCTCGGTACATGGAAATGTACCGTTCTCGATGGGCTACAGATCCAGTAGATAGGGATTTAGGTTGAAAAATGCTAGAGTGTGCCTTAAAGTTTTATCTTCATTTCTGAGATGAGAGGAATGTACTTTGACCTACTAACTACAGAGCTAACAGAGCTTCTTCCAGAAAATTACTGCCCCCTCATTGCCAAGGTGTAAGGGGTTCAGATGAAAGGAAAAAGTGGAATGTTTTGATCTCTTAGAGTCGGCTGGATGAGAGAGTGTGAGAAATGAGTGAAAAAGAAGCGAGGGAGAAGAGGTATGTTGGTGGGTGCCACACCTGCAGCTCAGGTATGGAAGGTCTGACTCCAGAGGCTTCTACCCTGACATCATGACACATCACATGTGAAGGTTTCTGTTTCAAGGGAGTGGCAACAATCATCATGGCAAATCAGTCTGAAGGTATCACTGGCATTTAATTTCTCTCTCTCTCTCTCTCTCTCTCTCTCTCTCTATATATATATATATATATATATATATATATATATATATATTGTGCCCTACGATGGATTGGCACCCTGTCCAGGGCGTACCCTGCCTTGTGCCCGATGCTCCCTGGGTTAGGCTCCAGGTTTCCCCGTGACCCTGAAAAGGATTAAGCGGTATAGAAGATGGATGGATGGATACATTTATATATTTATATATATATATATATATATATATATATATATATATATATATATATATATCCACACACACACACACACTCTGTG